>MCJB01033496.1:80467-109308 GCA_002018475.1 Nicotiana obtusifolia | reverse complement strand
GTAAGAACCTTTACTGGTAATCCCGATGACTCGATATGAACCTTCCCTGTTCGGTCCTAACTTCCCTTCATTCGGGAATTACATTCTTCTTGTCGTTCTTATTACTCTCTCTTCTTCTATTCCTTATTGTTCGTCGTAACATAGCATATAATTCTCATATCAATTGTGCTCATTAAGTAACACAATTGCAAACAAACATCGACATATAGAATCTCATATAATAGGAAGGAATCAATATAAGCTTCCTTAGCTTCTAAGAATAGAGTATGTACTTTGGGGGTTCTTTGAGACATTATATAGAACGGGAATCGTGCAAGAAAGAACGGTTTAGTCTTACATACCTGGTGCGTAGTTATTTAGCTTCCGCTTCCAAGCTTATGGAAGAGCGCACAATCTTTAATCTACAATTAGGAACACCCAATTGTTACTACTACGTCCCGTAGATTCTATCGTTCATAATTTCCGAAGTTCATGTGACACTTTCCCCTCATTTCTTCTTTTATAACCCTATTAAGCATATTTAAGACACATGAAATTTAAGATTGTTCATGACCCGCTCTATTGGTGGTGTTTATCTTAGACCCGCAGATTTCATTTCCAATTTCATGGATTTCTACATGCATGTGTTGGGTTTCAAATAATTTCTAAGAGAATGGGTGAAGAAACTTACCTTGCATGTCAATGGGTTCATATTTCTTTCTTGACTCTTCAGTTCTTAAGGTTGCCTCTGATTCTGGGTTTGCTAAGGAAGAATTCAGTTGGGCTTCCTTTTTGTTTCTTCAATTTCTATGTTTTTCTTCTTCAATTTCTTGTGTCTGGATGGAAGGAATTCAATTGGGTTCGTGGGTTCTTTGTAGGAGGTGTTCTCGAGAGCTTTCTAATGTTCTGAGTCTTGTAAAATGAAGAATGAACGAGTGTAGGTCCCTTTTATAGGTCAAAGAGTCAAAACTTCAATTTCAGTACATTTTCGATTTCGCGACGCGGGGGAGGCCATTTCGCGGTTCACTTTTCCATTTCGCGAACCGCTTTTCCCGTCGCTTTTCTCGCCTAAACTTTCTGCTTCAGTTCGCGATGGCCTCGTTCATTTCGCGAACCGCTTTTCCCATTTCGCGGTTCGCTTTTCTTGCTTTGCCATCGCTTTTTCGACAAGAAGCCAACCCAGGCTTCTGCCTCACTTCGCGATATGCAGGGCCATTTCGCGATGCGCATATGGCTTTCGCGGTTCGCGTTTCCCACAATGCCATCGCTCTTTGCTCATTTGTTCTTTTTCTTAACATTTTTCAACACTTTTCAATATTTCTCTTACTCATAGGCCCATACACACTTGCCACATCACGGCACAATCAAGTAGGCGAATTTACGGGGTATCACAAATTTTGTCCGGATTGATCTCTATTCCTCTGTTCGAGACCATGAACCCGAGAAATTTCCCGGAGCCTACCCCGAACGCGCATTTTTCTGGGTTCAGCTTCATGTTGTACTTTTTCAGAATGTCGAACATTTCTTGCAAATGACTAAGATGGTCCTCTGCTCACAGGGACTTGACCAACATGTCATCAATATAGACTTCCATGGTTTTACCTAGTTGGTTTTCGAACATGTTATTTACTAGACGTTGATATGTAGCTCCCACATTCTTAAGCCCGAATGGCATCACATTATAGCAGTAAGTGCCATACTTAGTGATGAAGGATGTTTTCTCCTGATCATCCTTATCCATTTGTATCTGGTTATATCCAGAATAGGCGTCGAGAAAACTAAGAGTCTCGTGGCCAGCAGTGGCATCGATCATTCGATCGATGTTGGGCAAGGGGAAAGAATCTTTGGGGCATGCTTTATTTAAATCCTTATAGTCTATACGCATCCTAAGTTTATTCCCCTTTTTCGGTTCTACAACTACATTAGCTAACCATTCGGGGTACTTTAGTTCCCGAATGGACCCTATATTTAAGAGTTTCGTTACCTCCTCCTGGATGAAGGCCTGCTTGACTTCGGACTAAGGTCGCCTTTTTTGTTTGACCGGCCAGAATTTTGGATCGACACTCAGCTTGTGTGTCGCAATCTCCGGAGGTATGCCTGTCATGTCTAAATGGGACCAGGCAAAAGAATTTTCATTAGCTGAAAGAAAAGAAAGTAATCTGTTCCTGAGCTCGGAATTTAAACCCGAGCCCAGGTATACCTTCCGATCGGGCGCGTCATGGCGGATCGAGATCTGCTCCAGCTCCTCGATTGTCGACTTGGTTGCGTCGGTCTCATCTGGGACGACAAAAGATCGAGGTATCCCGAAGTTGTCTTCATCAATCTGATCCTGCTCACCTTCATCAGTCGAAGGCGGCTTTTGTGATTGCTATTTGGCCTTCTGTTGGAGAATGGTAGACTTTGGCGTCACTTATTCTACTGCGAACATTTCCCTTGCTGCATGTTGCTCTCCGTAAACGGTGATGACCCCTTCGGCTGATGGAAATTTTAACATCTGATGCAAGGTCGATGGTACGGCCTTGATATCGTGTATCCAGGGTCTTCCGAGCAAGGCGTTGTACCTCATATCGCCCTCGATCACACAGAATTTCGTCGCCCTGGTAGTTCTAGCGATGTTTACCATCAGAGTTATTTCTCCTTTGGTTGTCTCCGATGCCATGTTAAAACCGTTGAGCACCCGGACCTCGGAAATGATCTGACTTGTTAGTCCCAGCTGTTCAACGACCCAAGACCGGATTATGTTGGCTGAACTTCCGGGGTCAATAAGTACCCGCTTCACTCGAGTGTCGTATACCATCATCGATATTACCAGTG
The DNA here is from genome assembly GCA_002018475.1 of Nicotiana obtusifolia. Lineage (NCBI taxonomy): Eukaryota > Viridiplantae > Streptophyta > Magnoliopsida > Solanales > Solanaceae > Nicotiana > Nicotiana obtusifolia. The sequence goes on along the minus strand of MCJB01033496.1, from coordinate 106,515 downwards.
CGTCATTGTGAGGTTGTGTAACGCCCTCGATATCTTTGTCGCTGAAATATAGAGTCCCTTCCGTTGTATAGTCCCGAGTTCGCTTTTCGCGGGTAATGGATATTTTGGTACACTTTAGCACCGGTACCTGGGGCGCATATGTTCCTCCAATTATTATGTTGATTGTATGTTTTGGCTCTCTTTGATCTGCCGGCTTGTCCCTACTTTCATAGTGACTTTTTGCTCGGTCGCTCAGAAATTCCCGAAGATGCCCGTTTTCGAGCAACCGGACTACCTCTTCTCTCAACTGTCGGCAGTCTTCCGTTCTATGCCCGTGAGTGCCGTGATATTTGCATACAAGGTTAGGGTCCCTCTTGGCGGGGTCTGTTTGTAATGGTCTTGGCCATCCGGTGTCCTTGATGCGACCTATTGCTTTAACGAGGGTTGCTGAGTCGACATTAAAATTATATTCAGATAACCGGGGTGCCTCTTGGCGATCGCTGGTTTTCTCGAAGTTGCCTTTTGGCAACGACCTCCTGTTCCTTTGATTGGTGTCGTACCTGTGTTCCTGTCTCGGGGTATTATGTCCCCTCGATGCAATCCTTCGATCCTCTGGATACGGTCGATGTCTGTCTCGGTTCGTCCTTGGCTCTCGATAGTTATCCCTTCGAGGTCGATCAAAAGTTTTAACCGTAAAGGTAGAGCCCGATGCAACCCCGACTTGGTCATCCTCGATCCTAATCTTCGACTGATATCGGTTGTGGATGTCTGCCCAGGTGATGGCCAGGTATTCAATCAAACTCTGTTTGAGCTGCCTAGATGCCGCAGAACTGCCGGTATTAAGCCCTTGGGTGAAAGCTTGTACGGCCCAGTCGTCCGTAACCGGTGGCAGGTCCATTCGCTCCATTTGGAATCGAGATACGAACTCCCTTAATGTTTCGCTGTCCCGTTGCCTGACTTTGAATAGGTCTGATTTCCTTGTCTAGACCTTAATGGCGCCTGCATGGGCTTTGACGAAGGTATCAGCGAGCATGGCGAAAGAGTCGATGGAATTTGGTGGTAAATTGTGATACCACGTCATTGCTCCTTTGGACAGGGTTTCCCCGAATTTTTTCAAGAGGACGGACTCGATTTCGTCGTCCTCGAGATCTTTCCCCTTGATGGCACAGGTGTAAGCTGTCACGTGCTCATTTGGATCCGAAGTTCCGTTGTATTTAGGAATTTCAGGCATGCAGAATTTCTTTGGAATCGGCTTTGGAGCGGCACTGGCCGGGAACAGCTTCTGCACGAACTTTTTAGCGTCCAACCCTTTCAACACCGGAGGCGCTCCCGGTATCTGGTATACCCTCGAATTGTATGTTTCAACTTTTTTATCGTTGGCTTCGATCCTCTTTTCCCCTGTCTCGACACGCTTAGTCAACTCCTCGAGCATTTTGATAATCCCGGAGTTGATTCCTGAAGAGTTGTCATCCGGTTGTGCTGTATTTTGCTCATTTGGCTCGGTTGCCACCTGAGGAGGAACGGTTTCTGCTCTGCCCGGGTTCTGGCTGCGGTTTTGTAATTGGGCTATAGCCGCTTGCTGAGCTTGTAGCATATCAAATATCATTTTGAGACTAATTTCGTTTTCCCCACTTTGTTGCATACCCGAGTGGTTCACCCCTCGAACACTGTGCGATGGATCGGGCACCTGGTTAGCATCGACTGCCATTTGAGAATTTGCGTCGATTGGGACTTCATATCCCGGGATAGCATCGTTTTCGCCTTGGCGGTTGAGCTTGTTGCTGATGGGGAGTGAGTGCGACATGATCAATCTGTAATCTGAAAAACAAAGGATTCTGCAAAGAGCAAGCGTAAAATCGTGTTTGAAAGAGGAATGTATCAGAAATTCATTAATATCCTTAGCCTCACGGTGGGCGCCAAACTGTTTACCCTTAAATCTGGATAACAATTGAATTTGTTCGTAATGCTAAGGATCCGTGAATCAATTTGATACAATGCAAAATATAAAGTAAATGATTAAAAGATAATAGGCAAAAGGAAATAACCAAACCGCAAGAATCGGATAGCTGGTGATGAAATACAAGAAATAGACAAAACTTGATGAACAATAATAGTAGCGATGAACAGTAATTATTATAGTATTTTCTCTCTCAATGTATATTGTTTTACAATGAAGGTTGAATGCCCTTCTTATAGGTAGATGAAAGAGCCCTAAATAAGGTAAAAGACTGATTACAAGGCAAATCCCTTTAATTACGGGATTGAATATCCTAGAATGGTGGCTTAACGTCTATAACGGTTGAGATATTTACTCCTAGCGAGATATCAGGAATCCGCGGGATATCCGGTCGAAACTAACTTCTTGTTCCGAAACATGTCTCGGTCGGTCGATGCCGGTCGTCCCATCTCGATTACTTCTGATGCCCATGCTCGACTTGTTGTCTCTGGGTCGGGATGACCCGGTCTCGTATTGTATTCGGGCCCGACCCCTCTCGATCAATCGATCGCACTTGACCCAATACACACACACATATATATATATATATAGAGTTGCTCTTAAAAATAATAGCAGTATAATATATGTTTTATGCATAATCAATGCATATTTATATATATTTTTTGACGATGTGTATTTAACAATAGTCATATTTACAATTGATAATTGAAAAATAGCTATAGTTTCAAAAGTAATTGAAATTTAGCCGTTCATGTAAAGATAAATCAGAACGAAAACATTGTACAAAATTTGAAAAATATTCCAGCATAATATACTGGAATTCGAAATTTTTACATGTGAACTTCCAGCATAATATATTGGAGTTCCAGCATAATATACTGAAGTTACAGCATAATATGCTGGAAGTTCATAGCCAGGTTTTCCAATCTCCTGTGAACTTTCGGTTAAAATAATAGCTATTATTCAATGACTTAACAAATATTAACTATTTTTCAATTACCCGTCCGAAACTAGCCACGGAATACAACCCGATGTCGATATAGGTAGAATCCAATTCAAAATCTGCAAAATTTTTACAAGGGTTTAGTTAAGGGTTTTGTGGTAGTGATTACTCAATGGAGGGCAGGAAGTTGGTAGCAAAGCAATTCCTCAAGGACAAAAAATTCTGGGTCGCCTCTTTCCTAGTTGTCTGGGCTGCTTCTCTGCAGGTAATTTCATTTTTAAGTAAAATGCTTGGATGCTGATTTCCACACATCGTGCACGAACTAATGGCGAAAATTGTGCAATTTTCGGCAGGGGCACATGGTGTGGTTGCAGAGGCAAGATTCTTTCAAGCACAAATTTGGAAACTTAAACGACGAGGGCACAAATCAACAGGATAATCACTCGTCAAATTAACTACTTGTGAGATTGACTTGGATATTTTCTTCTCTTTCTTTTGATGGGATTATGAACTTGACGAAATTTTGTTTGACAAGAGTAAAATAGCGAAGCCTTTTTTATTTATTAATAATATGGTAGTATTCGGGCCAGCTCGCGAGTATGTTGACTAGCTCAAGTGTATATTACCTCCCACCAGCACAAGGTAACCCTGCCCACCAAGGATTAGAAAAATGGAAAGAAATAACCTAGTTATTCTTTCTCCAATTTGAACATGAGACTTCATGGTTCTTCACCCATTCTTTCTCCAATTTGAACATGACACTTCATGGTTCTCCAACCTCGGAAAGGATTAGATAAGTTTCCTGTCTTGATATGTTAGGTCATGACTTTTGCTGCATTCTTATGAGTGAAATTTTGAGTTTTCCTTTTGAAGTATCAATGTGATTGAAATATATAATTTGCCTATTGATGGTCTAATAAAGAGATGCGTTTCAGGAACCTCCAATATGCCATAACGGTTTTGATGAATTGGTGGACTATTTGTATCCTTTAAGGACAGTGAATGCCTAATAGGAACTTATAGATACAGTTGATGACGCTCTCAATAGCCCATCTAAACTCTACATGACTCTAATTTCTTCTTTGTACTCTTGCTTGGTTCTTTCTAGTAGTTTTGTCAAGTGCAAAAAGCTACAAGGCCTGTTAGAACCTAATTCAGAAAGCTAGTGAAGAAACACGACCGTTATTTGAAATTATGTGGGGAATGCTCGTGTTTTTAGTGCCAAGTAAGTAAGAACTTTTTTTTTAAACACACACACACACTAATATCAAAGATAAGTCATCTATTTTTCTGATCAGTCAAAGAAAATTCATCCATAAAAGACGTTAAGCAATGTTTCATCAATATGGTGAGCAAAATTATGCGATGTATCGATCTGGTAACCATCAGATTTTTTTCAGTAAAATAAGCATATTCATCTATAGCATCATCTTCTTTCTCATTATGATGACTCTCATTAGTATCCACCTCCTCTTCTATCTTAATATGCTGGGATTAAAACTTGAAGCTTAGGTTGAGATAGCTCTTGTATGTTAAGCTTCCGCTATCTAGTGCCCTTGGCACATCACTGAAGTTATATATATATATGTACACTTTTTTTGAGAAGATAAACTCTATATATTTCATAAATTACTGCTAGAAGAGTTATAGATCTGTTTAAGAATTGAATGGGAACATTTGCACTTAATTTGAAATTTTGTTGCTTTGTTATTGTTGCCATCATAAGACCAAATTTTTTCTCATCTTTTGTTTATAGTGGTATCATAATTGGAATCATCCTCTCGTATTTCAATGCTTGGAACTGGTTTTTCTCTACAACTATCCAGTACACTTCTGGAGTTATCAATGATAGATCCAGATAGAAGTATTCAGGATTTTAGCAAATAGCAGTCTCTGTTATGAATGATGCAATTAGCATTCCCATTTTATTCTCTTGGGCTAGTCTTGTCAAATGATATTTGGTCTCTTAAATTGAACATGCCGGACTTTTTTATCAATGGATATCCCATAAAAGCCATAACATTGTGGTGCTAGTATGTAGGAATTCGATAGTTGGTAGATTTCATAGAAACATTTACACCATAGGACTTGATGGTTTGTACTGTGTTAGGTAGTCATGTTTCCACCATAGGACTGGCAGGTTACCAAGTCATCTGTTGGATAGTTTCGGAATTTGCTAGCCAGTAATTATCAAGGGTGATAAAGGAATAACTGCAGATTTTGGAGTGTATCTGCTGTACCATGACCGCAGTTGTTTATGCAAAATAAGAATAATGACATCAAAATTGTATCAAAAGATTATTTTGATGTGTATAAAAGTTTTTTTAATTTGTTAGAAGGATATGTTTCAATAAATACTCATCTAAATGGACAACCATCATTTTTATCCGTCTATTTCATTCATTCAATGAGATTTGCTATGAGTAAGAGTTGTATAATATCTACATCAGTTGAGGTAAATTGACAAATTTACAGTCATTGGTAATAAATACGGGAGTCCAGTCTTCACCCTGGAACCAGTTCTGGAGGATGGTGATTTCTCTGTGTGTTTTATGTGGTTAAGTAAGTTGAATGAGTGCTTATTTCCTACCGGAATCAAAGGTGAAGTGATTTTGATTGGAGAACTGAGAATGATTCTTGGTGGTTATCTGACTTTGTCACCTAGTATTAAAGCTGACAAGCTTATGTAGATTTTCCTTGGATAAATGCTAAAGAATAAAGTTATACATAACACTGCAGCAATGACAAGGGCAGCTTCTGTGGTAGGTCTACTTCCTAAGCTCGGTGTTAGTCATCCAATTGCAGTTAAAAGTGTGTAATGCTTTCACGTTGTGTATTTCTTGGGATTTTGAGGATGTCTTGGTCAGGCTAGTTAAGCATTAACTGAGAGCTTTACAAAAACTTGAAAGACTAATGAGAATGTGGTTTGGTAAGTCATCTGTCAGTTTAGCCCAATAGAATATGTAATTTGTTCATGTGGGTCGGGTTTTTTCCACTTCAAGATCTACCTGTAAATGGTGTACGCAATAGGAATATTAGTTACGCACAAACAACTTAGATGTGAACGCAGAGGTGGGTCCGTAATTTGATGATTGCTGGTGTCATAGTCTTTAATGCAAACATTTAATCTTCGTATAACTAGATTAATATTATATCTATTGATACCATCTTAGAAAACTTTGAAAATCAAGGAATAAGATTAGATGGGCAAAAAGAGAAAATAATTAAAATCACGTTCAAATAAAATTTTTAAGATTTTTAAAAAAGGAAGCAAAAATATAATTTAATATGTATATATATATATATATATAATAAAAATGGGTTTGTAGAAAGAGAGCAAATACAAAGATGAACAAATTGAAAAAAAATTAAGAAAAGGAGAAAAAAGTAAACGAAGAAAAGAGAACATGAATTTGCAATATGTTGAGATTCAATCTACGGTATACTGCAGCTTTGGACAGAATCCACTCACGAAATGCTCTCAACTGCCTCACTAACGACATTCATCCTTGTTCCTTCAACCCTAACCTTCCCACATGACTTCACCCACATTGATGCCATGCCTCCAACTGATCCTCCTGATCCCTTGGCTATGCATACCCTCCTCACACCTTCACCCAGGGGCGGGACCAACATGGTGTCAAGCGGGGTCAGTTGAACCCGCGTTGCTGAAAAATTACACTGTGTTTATTAGTAAGTAATATTTGAAACAACAGAAATACGTATAAAAATATAAATTTGTACATGCTTTAACCAAGTGTACTGTTTGTTGAGGTGGTAAAGTGGGATCAAAATGTATGAAAAATTGTTGTGTTCGAATCCCACTTGTGAGCCAGGAGTTCTGTGTGCACAAGGCAGATTATTACCTTTTGTCTATTTTCTATTTTACTTAATTTTTTTTTTCCGGAAATCAATACACATTATTTTACAATTTTACCTACTTCAAAAATTAACCTATCTACAAAGTAAATTTGGTTGTTTCTTTCTTAAATTTTGTTAAAAATAAAAGTATTTTTGTTTAAATTATTTAAGAACAAAAAAAGAGTTCAAACCCTACTTGTCTCACCCGATACTACTGATGTGAATAGCCACCATCATCTTTTATTGAACCCGCTTGTATAAAATCTTGGGTCCGTCACTGCCTTTACCAAATGATCTTCTTCCACCAAACACTCAACCCACACCTTTAGATATCGACTTAACCGATGAAGCGGATAACCCATATGATACAGAGGATTTTATTCTCCTTACAACTGCCGATAAGGCTAGTGTGCACACTACTTGGAAGTACTCCATCATCATCAAACTATTTGGCAAATCCATCGGGCACCAAATGCTGAAAATCAAACTCCAAACTCGTTGGAGATCCTCAGAATCAATCAGTCTTGTTGATGATCTTGGACACATATTTTTTCTCATTAAATTTACACAAGAGGATAATATGCTTCATGCACTTCATGATGGTCTATCGTTCATCCTAGGCCATTTCTTTATGGTACGTCGTTGGGAACCAAAATTTATTGCTTCAATTACCCAACTCGCCTACTCCGCCGTTTGGACTTGATTACTTGAACTACCTATGAAATACTGTGATCTTACTCTCTTACAGCCAATAGGCAATAAACTTGACAATCTCCTTAAAGTCGATGCTTGTACTTCCTCCACCACACGAGATAGATACGCGCGTATTTGCATTGAAAGTCCTCTTGCAAACCTCTTAAAACACGTCTACATTGGCAACCAAGAGCAAGTTGTCATGTATGAGCGTTTAAATATATCCGCTGTCGGCGCTTTGGTCATAATACCAAAGCGTGTCCGTTTCTGTGTGCACACGCCAGATTATTACCTTTGTCTGTTTTCTATTTTGCTTTATTTTTTTTTTCCTGAAATCAATACACATTATTTTACAGTTTTACCTACTTCAAAAATTAACCTATCTACAAAGTAAATTTGGTTTTTTCTTTCTTAAATTTTGATAAAACATAAAAGTATATTTGTTTAAATTATTTACGAACAAAAATAGTGTTCAAACCCTACTTGTCTCACCCGATACTACTGATGTGAATAGCCACCGTCATCTTTTATTGAACCCGCTTGTATAAAATCTTGGGTCCGTCACTGCCTTTACCAAATGATCTTCTTCCACCAAACACTCAACCCACACCTTTAGATATCGACTTAACCGATGAAGCGGATAACCCATATGATACAGAGGATTTTATTCCCCTTACAGCTGACGATAAGGCTCGTTTGTACACTACTTGGAAGTACTCCATCATCATCAAACTATTTGGCAAATCCATCAGCACCAAATGTTGAAAATCAAACTCCAAACTCGTTGGAGATCCTCATAATCAATCAATATTGATGATCTTGGACACGCATTTTTTCTCATTAAATTTACACAAGAGGATAATATGCTTTATGCACTTCATGATGGTCCATCGTTCATCCTAGGCTATTTCCTTACGGTACGTCGTTGGGAACCAAAATTTATTGCTTCAATTACCCAACTCGCCTACTCCGCCATTTGGGTATATTGTGATTGTCACTATTGAAGTGTATTCAAGTTCTAGCTAAGTTGTATGGATGGAAAGGCGCAAGTTAAAACTTGTGTTTTGGGTGAGATGGTGTGGACTGTTTTGGTGATGTATTGTAATAAATATAAGGTAAGTTATTGACGTATATATGTTTGTTGACATTCTGGACATGTTGGTCTTGTTTTTTGATTTGAGGAAAGTGAAAAGAATAAGGGGAGGTGCTGTCTAGAATTTTGTGGGCGAGCTGGTCGCTCATTTGTGTTGAGTTCTAGCTTCCGTAGGCTTAACAATGGTCTCTTATTTTTTGTTGTAAATTGAAGTAATAACGGGCTGAACTGACGTCGTGTGGTTAAGTAAATGACAAAGGTATGTTAAGACTATCCTTTCTTTCTTTTTGGCATGATCCATATAGTACAAACGAAACGATCAAACACGCAAATTTTACAAATGACTCTATTCTTAGAAGTACTAGGGGTGCCTATGTTCTTGATTTCCCATGTGTCCTATTATTTTATCGTATGTTCATCGGTCTCAAAAAATAATAAGTTGATAAAGTTTATTTCATGATATTAGACGAAGGCATATTAATCTTATGACATTCCGATAGATCTTATCGACTTACTTCCTTATGCATTGTATTCATTTATTCATGTACATTGACTAGATGGCTTTATACACGTATGTTGTATGTATATGGGGTTTGGAGAAAGGTTAAGACATTATATACACACCCCTACCTGTCAGCTGGTATACTTTGATGATTTCGCCACTGAGGTCGAGATGATATGATGGGATGCCCTCAGAGGCTTGATGATGTTATGTATGCATATACGCATGATATGACATTTATATGCTTATTCATGACATTATAAATGTTTCATGATTCATAGAGCTGTTCAGAGTTACAGGTTGAGTCCTTTACTCCATGTGTCTTTCACGTCTTTTATATACTGCATTCATGCCTTGCATACTCGATACTTTATTCGTACTGACGTCCCTTTTATGCAGGGATGTTGCGTTTTATGCCGCAGGTCCCGATTGATAGGTTGACAGTCCTCATAGTAGTTTATCAGCTCAGCGGAAGGTGTCGGCGCACTCCACTTGTCCCGGAGTTGCCTATTTGGTCGGTATGCTTTAGACATGTAATGATTGGTATGGCGGGGCCTTGTCCTGAAATTTATGAAGTTTATGTACTCTTAGAGGCTTGTAGATAGATGTCATGCATATGAAAGATTGTATGGCCTTGTCGGCCTATATTTTGAGTGTACAAGTGATCATTTTGGTCTTATAGGCTCTTGTATGTCACATGTATAAGTTTGTATTTCATGTTGGGTCATCCTATGTTGAGTATTCCCTTATGTTTTATTCTGGTTATATCATGATAGCCCTTCTAGCTCATTTACCCATGATGATATGATAAGAAAAATACGTTATGTTGGTACTCAATCGGGTAAGGCACTGGGTGCCCGTTGTGGCCCATTGGTTTGGGTTGTTACAAATACAACCTAGAGCCACATACCTTAAAATCCGTGCACAAAATAAGCAAGAACTCGGATGTGATCAATGCAGAAATGCCCGGCAAGCTCAACAAATACCAGCACAAAGCGCAATGATACGAACCTATCTCACAGAGGAGAAACAAGACACACGAAATAAGCACCAAGGATCATATTTAACTATGCTGTGATGCGTAACCCGATCAAAACACACCAGTCCACATGGGATATTCATTGCCAAAATTCTCATACTCACCAAGCACGTGTATATCAATAGCAAGCACACTAAAAGCATGACCATAACTATGGAGAAGCGGATAGCACAAAACACCACAGACGGGAAAGCCACAACCAAGGCACAATAAACCATTCAACATCCCAAGATCCATCTCGCTCGAGTTTCGTCACAAGGCCCAAACAGAACTGCATCATGCGTGTAGATGGTCAACAGTTGCAACCCATCGTAGCATAGGAGAGAAACACATGGATCATATAAGAACATGTTAAGATCAACTCTAGACGATGACATACCCCTAGCAATGGCTGTGCTGTGCAAATCAAGCCGATCCGACATAGAACATATATTCTCATTAGGCCTACGAATGGACCCTCAAATCAGTTCTGATTCCTCCCGAAATAGGTAAATAAACTTCCAAAATTGCGCAGTAGCCTAACCATAACACATTACCGTCAGCTGTCTAACTCTAGCCATATCTTCACAGTCCACAACTAAGGAATAATCTGGCTCTGAGAACTCCCTATCTTCAAATCCTTAGAATACAAGAGTCTCCATATCTTATCCCAACTCCATCACTCAAATAACTAATACATCCCTCACACACAATCATCTTGCGAGAAATACTGCAATAAATCTTCTGCACCATGTAACAGAATATGAACATCAACAGTCAACAACCAGGCGATTGTCGTAATACTAGTCCAGCATCCGCAAGTCAAAGAAAAATGCGCCCATCTAAAATGCTCACTCATCTCAGGGGATACCAAATAGTGCCAACATTACTCTAATCATCTGAAACTGTCCATGCTGTCTAGAACCCATGACCTTCCTTCGAAACTAAACTGCGACCTAGCACATGCAGATCTCAATCCTCCATGATGCACCACATCTATTATGCCATCATATGATAAGTATGAGGATCTCATTATCAACTCTGAATTGCAAGCAGGATACATGCTTCATCATCCAGATACCTTCCACTTGACCCCCATCCAGAAGAAAAACCACATCACGCAATATACTCCTCATACCATCTCAAGCCAAGATCGACAACATTGAGAACTCTTCGAAACCCATTTGCACATGACTAAGCCATCAGAATTGAATCCCACTAACTCAACCAAGTCACGTAGGTCATTAAACCCAATAGTTTATCACAAAATACTTGTAGAGTCTCACCATACCAAAGGAACGATAACTTCTATTACTATGTTACACACTACCAAGCTGACCTATTTCTCTGAGTTCCTCCCGACTTGCCTTTAAGTTAACACTTTTCATTGCCAGTACACTACGATCCTTAACCTAAAGCTCACCCCAAGAGATCCTAGCAATGAAACCGTGCGGTCTTAAGGCCCATAAGCAACTGTATTTCCTCTTTAGCACCCAATAATACCATAACTGAGATACCCCCTCTGAAGAGACCTTCTGTGAATTTGAAGTTGTTCATTTAACCTTTTTGATACTAAAATGTAGGTTCATTAATGAAACAAATATACTGCAAGTTGCAGCACCACCCAATGCAAATGTTAGATCTTAGCCATAAAAAAATCCAGGAAATCCTCAAATACCACATACAAATCTTGAACTCATTAGAACCTTCTCGAGAGTCATCCACTCTACTCAAATCTCCAATGATCGCCAATACGAGACGAATGACTTGTGTTCCATTAGCACACAAACACCTAAAGAACTAACCTGACATTTAAGCGACCAAGTGAATCCCTTCTCCTTGCACACTACATCCACCACAAATAACAAACTCGAACCCAAAAAGTATAGTATATCATGCACTTGGCAATTTCATTCCCCGTACTAACCTCTAAGTCAGCCCCTTTCAAGTCGTAGCTGACCCACAATTATGCCTTAGACCAAGACTTATATAACACGTGACCATGCAATTTGATTGTTGATAGCAGACTCCCCCATATTAGCTCAAAACCATAGAACACAACATCCGATAACCCACAATACCCTTACTCTATAATTGCCAAGATATGGCACTATAATTCAACTAGATCCTTCATAAGCTCATGTAGCTGTAATCATAAAATACCTCGAATCATCTTCTAAGCGCATATCCATCCTCAAGAAAATTGAACTCTATTGCAGCACATATAATCCCACCGGCAGAAAGAAGACTCTCCACAAAAACATCATAAGGATCACACAACCTCAGAACATCCCGCAGGAGATAACCCACCCGCTTACTCAAACTGGCATTTCTCTATGCCCTTTCATAGCCACAACCACTATGCAATCACTTAACTTCCCGAGTCTGAACTTGTCAACATGATATACGAATCTACTTCATTCCATAAATGAGCAACTGAAAGATCCTTAGCACACTCACAACTCAAGATTGTACAATACATCAAGACATAAATCGAGCATCTATAGTCCTTTCACATCCCAAGAAAAATTCCTCTCGTCACATCCAAATCACCTAAGAATAGTCCTCAGTCACATAACTCATCATATAGCTATCCAACCATTCCTTGAGACATCAATCCACTCCTAGGGACACTACCATACATATAAGCCCAAAATCCACCTAGTCGTGATGGCACCTAACCTAACCTGTTTAATAAGCCAGACAACAGATACCACAATTCAAATGAAGACTTATAAATAATCAATAAATGAAATAATTTAACATCCAAATAATACCCCAAGAGAGTACAACCGACCACATATATTCAATAAGTAACAAACCTAACCTCGGACTGAAGGCTATGACGAGCTTAGAAGAATGTCAGTGTCCAACACCAATAATCAATAACAACACATGATATAATTATGAAAGTAAAAGAAAGCAGCTCAAGAGATATCATGTTCAGCTCATTCACAAATATGGAAAAGTAGACATGCTTTCCAAGTATAACAGTCAAGCCCAAATCTTGCCACCGAGAACACTAAGAACATGAGTTTATCAAGAAAACTGTGATTTCTAAACATTCAACAACAGGTAAGACATTTTATTTACCATATAGCATGAGTAAAATACATCTCTATGCTCACATGTCAAATATACATGTCAAGTCAATAACATTACAGCGAAGCCATTTGGTATGCTCACACTCAGCACGCTCATGCCCCTCACCATCACAGACACAACCACACTCATCCCTGTTTGGGTGCCTGGCACAAATTACCCTCACCAAAGCACATATATGACCATGTGCGTGCGCTCACTATGAATACTAAGCTCCGAAGGAGCGGATCCTTGCCCAAGCACTGATCGAATATAAGCCAACAATCAATACAACTACTGTGATGTGCAACCCAGCCCATATATCAATCTGTTGCAGTGTGCGATCCGATCCAAATATCAATAATTTGCGGCGTGCAACCGAATCCAAATATCAATCCATTATAGTGTGCAACTGTTACAACCCGTAAAATACGTTCATTTAATTATGCCAAAGGGGTAGTTACGTAAAAAGAACCAAGAACCCGGGAAATGGTTTAAAATTTCGAAGGAAACAAAAGTAGCGAAATGCGGACCGCATAACACATATCTGACCGCAGAATTGACAGGTTCCATCGCAGAATGGAACAAAACCCTGGGCTGAGAGTTTGTCAAAAATGCGACCTAAAATGCGATCGCATTTGGTAAATGCGAACCGCAGAATCGACACCCCCATCGCAGAGTGAGGCAGAACACTAGGCCAAACCAATGTCCAAAATGCGACCGGAAATGCGATCACATTTTGGAAATGCGAACCGCATTTCTGGCCCTTCTGCGTCGCATAATGCGACAGATTTTGAGGTGAGATCTGCGACCGAAATGCGAACCGCATACCCTGTCTGCGACGGGTATGCGATCGCATTTCTGACCTTTTCAGGTCCGGGAATTTCTTACACCTAGACCTATAAAAGGGACCCCAAACCCGTCCCTTCCTCATTTTTCTGATTCCCAGCAAGAGTGAAAAGCCCCAAAGACTTCTCTCAAGCCCTAGCATCAAAGCCACCAAATTCCCCTCTTCCAAACCCTCGATTGAAGGTTGACGGAAGTAAACAAAGGAATTAAAGAACGTAGAGGGACAATAGCTGAATCCCTGCTTCTTCTACAAACCCTATTGAGGGCAAAGATCTAGGAATTGAGGAATCAAGGGAGAAGGCTGAATAATCCACATGCAAGGTAAGTTCCCACACTCATTCTCTTAGGGATTCTTGAAAATCCATTGCATGCATGTAAGAGTTCATGGGAACGTAGATGAAGGCTATGAGTTCAAGATAATTACCACAAATAGTGTGGGTTATGATCATTGTTGAGCTGCATGTGCCATGAATATGTTTGATAAGGGTAAGGAGAGGAAGATAATGAGGAAGCACCATCTGAATTTGGGCAATTTTGGTTAATAATAGCTATCAAGCATAGTAAGTAACCGTTAAGCTATTCTTTAATTGTAGATTAAAGAATTGCTGCACATTACGTAGCCGAGAGCCGACGCAATAAGCACCAGGTATGTAAGACTACACCGTTCTTTCCTTTGCACGATTCCTGTCGAATACAATGTCTCAAAGAGCCCCAAAAGAATACTCTATTCTTAGAAGCTAAGAGTGCTTGTATCGTTTCCCCTCTTATGGAGGTTTTTATATGTTGTTATCTATTGACATTATGTCACCTTTGAAAGTATAATCGATATAGGAGTTAAGTGTTATGTCACCATGAGAAAGGTATTCTTGATTGCACAAGGAAGAAGGGGTAATAAATATAACAAGTCAAGAACACAAGTCATAAGTAAGCTTGCAATGTATCACGTGTATATGTATATATATGTATGATTGAATTTCTTATGACCGAGCCGGGTACGGCCGGGTAAGGCATGCTATAAGGTAGTGCTGATGAGCCCTTGGGGGCGTATGTGATATGTGTGGTGACGTGTATGTAAAAAGGTAATCCATAGATGATACGAGCATTGTTACTAACGAAGGAATGATTAAATAAGTCCAGCATACAATAGTTGTTTCATACACCGGGCCGAGCTAAAGTCGGACGGGCAGTTATACACCGAGCCGTTCTATACGACGACCGTGTACTACACCAGGCCGAGCATTTATATAAACACCAAGCCGAACTAGATTCGGATGGGTAGTTACCACTGATCAGTTGGGAAGATAACGATAAAGCCCACAGAGGCATATGTTGTGACCGAGCCTAGCATGGCCGGGTACGAGCCCACAGAGGCATATGTTATGATGACCGAGCCTAATGATGGCCGGGTAGTTGTGACCGAGCCTAATGATGGCCGGGTAGTTATGACCGAGTCCAGAAATGGCCGGGTATGATTATGAGCCCATAGAGGCATGTGTATTTGATTACGATCCCACAGGGGAGTATGAAATTGTTTAAAGTAGCGACTAGGTGATTGTATGTGATTGTATGTGATTGCACGTGGTAAAGTTCATGTAATCGATTTCGGTAATAGTAAATGTATATGCAATCGGCAGGCCCACAGAGGCATACGTATAAGATGTGGAAAATGATAATGTACACGAGTATGAATATGGTAATGTTAGAAAGGTTACACGAAAATGCATAAGTCTCACCAATATGCTATGGTTAGCCGCCCTTAGAGGCATACAGATGGTACAGGTCATGTATTTCTTATCCTAATGCTTATACTATTGCTCTTACATTATGTTTTCTGTCTTACATACTCAGTACATTTTTCGTACTGACGTCCTTTATTTTGTGGACGCTGCATATCATGCTGCAGGTCCTAATAGACTGGCAGACGGAGCTCCCCCACCGCAGTAGGTCACCAGTTCAGCAGGCATAGCAAGATTCATCTTTCGGACTTGCTATAATTGGATATGCATTTTGTGTAGCTATTTTGGGCGTGTCGGGGCCCTGTTCCGACATAGGATGTTTTGTGTTTATTCTCATAGAGGCTCATTAGACATCGATAATGTCAGTAGTATAGGGACAAACATTGGGTATGTATGTTTGTAAACCTTATGTTTAAAGTATGTTAATACGCTTCCACGGATTTGTATATGTATACGTATGTGCACGGAGTGCGTCCCCGGTGACGGTTCAGTTTGATGATCTTTTGTTTGAAATAGTAAGTAAAAGAAAGTAAATAAGTTAACGGTGACAGAGGGTTTGTCGGTACTCTGCAAGCAGGGTCCGGTGCCCGTGTCACGGGCCCGCCGGGCGGGCGTGACATTTATTTTCCTCTTCAAGACTAAAATATTTGAGAAATGTTATTTTATAACTCCATTTCCATCACAAAATCTACCTTAGCTTTGTATGGAAGCCTTATAGTGTTTGGTACAATGAAAAATATTTTTCGAAAAATATTTTTCTATTTTTCACTATTTGGTTGCACAATATAGTTTGAAAAATATTTTCCTAGATATCACATTTTCCTGAAATTGGAGGAAAATGACTTCACTAGAAATAGTGTTTACCCTTGATTACAAGTAACAATTAAATTTATATGTGGTTTTAAGGATACGTGATCTAATTTAATACAAATAAAGAATAAACGGAAATAGAGACTAAATTAATGAACAAGGAAAAAGCAAACCACCAATATTAAGTAATCTTTCTGCCTTAGAAGCCTTTGGAAACAAAGTATGAAGCAGATAAACGAGGAAAATGGAATATAACTTTTGTATATTGATTGTATATCGTGTCCTTTTTACAAATGCGGCTGTCTGTTTATATAGGAAGAATTCTATACAAGGTAAAAATCTCATTTACAAGGTAAGATATCCCTAGAATTAATGGATTCAACGTCTTTATTGATTTGAGCCGCGATTCCCGCCGAGATGTTTGCATATCACAAGATTTCCCGGTCCTTCAGTTACGCAAATCTGATAACTTTACCATGGGAAGTTTTACCCTGATCGGCCTCAACGATCTCACCTTGAGCGCCTTGGCTACGAGCTTCATTCTAATTATATCTGGTCTCGGGCTTCTTATACTTGATATTCCGGTCTCGACCTCTCAGTTGGCGACTTCAATCGACGCTAGTCGTCAAATCCCAAAACCGGTACTTCCTATACAAGCGATCGGGTTGGACCCCATACAGATAGTCCCCTTGTTTTTTGGAGAGTAATGACAAGAAATGATATGAGCCGCCACTTTCAAGATTAGGTTAAGTGGAGACATACTTATGGTGAACGACACGAAATTCGGAACGTCAAATCAGATAACACAAAACGTCTTGTTGATAAATGACGGCAGCATGATGACGCACGTGGCCAGTATCAAAAAGGTCTTTTCATGTACCAACTGGCGACAAACTCTGCAATTCCTGCAAACACCAATTAATGCTTTCTCATTTTGGGTTTCGAACCGCCGCTTTTGAGAAGTATAAATAGCCCTCTCATTCTTCAATTTTCAAGTTTGCGTCATTTGAGCACTATATTGTCCAAGTTCTCTAAACTCTGTTCTTCAAGTGATTTCTCTTTCTACGCTTGCATCTACTTGCTTTCCATCTCTTTAATTCCAATGGCAAAAACATCTAAGTCTGTTCCTCAGAAGCAGCAACCCTCTTCCTCTCAACCTGCTGAAGAGGCCGAGCCTGTCGTTGCTGAGGAAACTTTGACAGAGCCTCCTCTAAAAGCATTCGTACCGGTCGGATGCTCAATCAGCTCCGACTTTAAGGTGGAGAAGGCTTCCTCTGTACCGGGCCGGGGTGAACCGGTCGTTAGATATATTAGTTCAATTACGAGGAAAACCATTAATAGGGTGAAAGTAGAATGTAATTGGGTTGGTAAAGATGTGGTAGTCCCCTCACCGGACGAGGCGATTACCACCCACGTGGAGGGCTACTTGAGTGTTTACATTTACCCCTTCATGTTGGGACCTTTGGACACTATCATTGTCGCCTTTTGCAAAAGGTACAATGTTACGTTGGGTCAGATTCACCCTTCCGTTTGGGGAATAATTCATCTTTTCCGTTTTTTCGTGAGCAAGGTCGATGGGCATCCTTTCACCATCGATCATCTGCTGCGATTATACAGTCCCCGAGTCTTCTGAGGGGGACTAATAAAACTCGCTCGCCGGGCAAGCAATCCCCATTTTCGAGCATTGATGAGGACAAAGACCAGGGCTGGATGAGCCGATTTGTTCGAATAAGGACATCGGACCTAATCCCTGTAGAAGATATGCCGTTCCCCGAAAAGTGGAACATGAACCGTAAGAATCATTTTCCTATCCTAATTAGTCCTCTGTTTCTCCTTTGTTATCTCACTAATATATTTTGTAAGATGTAGCTGTTTCTCAAATGCCGGCTGCGATTCAGCATTTGGAAGAGTGGGTCTGGAAGGTGGTAGCTCAAAGGACCTACTTAGAGCGCGCTTGGCATGAGATATCGAAAGGCAGGGAGGCCAAAAATCACGGTGAGACCGATAACGCTTATATTTCATGCTTTATGTGATCGGTGCTGCTACTAATTCACTTCCTCCTTCCTTTGCAGGTCTATCGAATTGAATTGAGGCCAACGTCCCCCGGTAGAGAGGTTCCCTGCCCTCCCCCTGTCTCGGAGCAGGAAAGAGAGAAAAAGAGAAAAGAAGCACCCGGTTCTTCTGGGCCCGAGAAAAAAAAGAGTTAAGAAGAAGAGCATAGCTCGTAAAACCAAAGTTGCTGACTTGGCCATCCGGTTGAGTGATGATTCTGAGGAAGATAGAGGCCTCGATACTTTAAGCAACGAGCCATCTTGGGAAGTCCCCGAGCCGAGGATCGATGAAGCTCGTATTCAACGAGTGGAGGACCTCGATGCAATGGCGAGAACCGGAACTTCCGCCGATGCAGGGGAAGCAGTGCAGGGAACCTCGGGTCCCCCAGAAGCAATGGACTCCCCTTTTTTCTCGGAGGAAACCTTCAATGAAGCCCGAGCTGCAAGGGCGCATTCGCCGAGCAAAGACCATGTACTGGAAGGGAATTTAAATACTTCTTCGACGGTGTGCCATCGGCTGACACCTTTGGGCTCGAAGTGCCGAGGAAGAGTCCCTCCGCCGAGACGAGTAGGGCATCTTTTGGTCCTAAGTTGGTTGATGGATTTCCTGCTCCGAGTTCCAACCCTGATCAAAAGAGGATAATAAAGTTTGCCTTTTCCTGAAGATGCTAGGGCTCTTGCCGCGCCCGTGGGCGTGGCTAGCTAGCTTTGGTGACTGGTGACCGAAGAAGATCAGGCGGTGATGGACGAGGTGGACGAGGCCTATTTGTTCAACGAAGCTCAACAAGCATCAAATAAGGTAAAACTTCTTATAGGCCTTGTTCGGTGCTTGCCTTTTTACCTTTCGATCTGGGCTGACTATCTTTTTTCTTTCATATTCGTAGGCCTCAGTGCTTCATCATGAGGCTTTTCTTCGACTAAGGGAAGAAAAGGCACGTCTTGGGCAGCTCGAAGGGGAGGTGTCGGCCCTTCGGCTCAAGCTAGACTTCGTGCGCAAGGAGAATGCCAATACACTCGACCAAATGGGGCAGCAGCTTGACCGACTGAATCAATACCGATCTGCATTGAGCGAGGCCAAAGCAGAAAACAACGAATGGAGAGCTAAGACCGATCTGCTGATCTCGAAAAAGGAAACCCTCCAAACTCGAGTGGTTTCTTTGGAAGATCAAGTCTTGGAGGCACAAGAGAAAATTGAGACTCTGACTAAGAGCACCGATACACTTCAATCTTAAGTCGAGACGCTTACCTCGGATTGTGATATTTTGGTCAACGAGCTGCAGTCGGCAAAGTCCTAGGTTGCCACGTCCAAAGCTGATGTCGATGATCTAATAGCTCAATACAAGGCCGATGTTGAGGCTGCCCAAGAGCAATCAAAGATTTTGGTTGAGTATGCCAAGTGCCAAACCCGCCTTTCTGTTCTCAAAGAGTTACAAGCTCGAGGATTCGATCTATCCACCGAGGTTGATGATGCAGCAAGGATCGAAGCCGATGCTAGAAAACGGGCCTTCCCAGAAGAAGAAGAAGACTCCGAGAATTCTGATTGATGCCATCTGTTGTATAATATGTCTTTTTAGGATTCTCACTTTTTGTAACATACTTTGCTTTTTATATATAAAAGATTTTTTTTTATCTCCCTTTCTTGTTTGATCTATTCTGACTCTCTGATAATTCAATTGGTAGAATTTTCTGCCCTTTAGGCTTAATTAAGACTTAGCTTATTTCCCAGTAGATTTTCCCCTTTCATGGCCGATTGGGTAAGGCCCAAGTCTCGAAAGGGGGCCGAGGTTTGCCTTAATAGGTCTTATTAATTCGACGTGGCCTTGGCCCATTAAGAAATCGGAGTTCTGCCTTAACAGACTTCAATTTTCCTCGAGTCTAACTTGATTCGGCCTTAGCCTTTTATAAATTGGGATTTGCCTCAGTAGGTCTTACTTCCCTTCGAGTTTTATTAACTCGATAAGGCCTTGGCCTTTTAAGAAATTGGGGTTTGCCTTCACCGGTATTACCCCTCTTTGAATTTTACTTGGTTCGCCCTTAGCCTTTTATAAGTTGGGATTTGCCTTCACAGGTCTCACTTCCCTTCAATTTTCGTGTGAAGTTCTGAACAATGTTAATTTCTGAACATGTAATAAAATTTGAAGGGGCCCTTGGGCTCGGAGACAAGATATCGGTGCCGAAAAGCTTTTATTAGCATTCAGGTGCTTGTACAATTTGCTTAGGGGGTATATCAATCTACTCGAGCACAGTACTTTCGACCATTTGACCCTTACATTGATTCCTAACGATCTATGAGAAGTTCCCTTGAATTGAAGTGGCCAAACAATGAATCGAAGTAGATGAGCAATCTTCTAATATTCATCGTCGACCGAAGTTGTGCACCAAATATCATTGCCTTCGATGATCGACCGATCTAAGTTAGCACGATTACTGGTTGCCTCATTAAAAACCTTGCCGTAAAACCCAATTTGGGACAAAACCGGTCGAAGGAGTGCAACGCGTGCCTTCAGCCCTAATGTCCTGTGCTTCCTAGTTCGAGATTACCTCGTTCAATACCTGCAGACATTAGTAAAACAAACAAACGGAGAAAATGAAATTTCATACCTTAACAATAGTATCGCTTTAGGTGGCTTATGTTCCAATTGTTTGGCAGTTGTTTGCCCTCCATGGTTCCGAGCTTGTAAGATCCCTTTCCGGTGACCTTCAAGATGGTGTAGGGCCCTTCCCAGTTCGGTCCTAACTTTCCTTCATTCGGATCTCGAGTATTGGGTGTGATTCTTCTGAGCACCAGGTCTCCGATGTTAAAGTATCGAAGATGGGCTCTCCGGTTGTAATACCTTTCGATCTTTTGTTTTTGGGCCGCCATTCGAACAAGGGCTGCTTCCCTTCTTTCGTCCAATAGTTATAGATTGATGTTCATAGCTTCTTGATTTGATTCTTCGGTTGCGCATCGGAACCTGATACTCGGTTCGCCTACCTCGACTGGTATTAACGCCTCAGCACCGTATACTAGAGAGAAAGGAGTGGCCCCGATGCTGGTTTTCTCAGTTGTGCGGTACGCCCATAGAACCTCGGGCAGTATTTCTTTCCATTTTTCCTTTGCGTCGGTTAACCTTTTCTTCAAGTTTCGAATTATGGTTTTGTTGGTCGACTCAGCTTGTCCGTTGCCGCTGGGGTGATAAGGCGTCAATAAGATCCTCTTGATCTTGTTGTCTTCAAAGAACTTTGTCACTTTACCGCCGATGAACTGCTTGCCATTACCGCACACGATCTCCGATGGCATCCCAAATCGACATATGATGTGGTCCCAAATGAAGTTTTACTTTTCTCTAACTTTTTCGTAAGCCTGCGCTTCAACCCATTTAGAAAAGCAGTCAGTCATAAAAAGAATAAATTGAGCTTTACCTGGCGAATAAGGGAGAGGGCCAACGATGTCCATTCCCCATTTCATGAATGGCCATGGCGATAGGACCGAATGCAGTGTCTCTCTAGGCTGGCAGATCATCGGTGTGTGCCGTTGGCACTCGTTGCACTTGCGAACAAACTCCTTTTCATCTTTATCCATATCGATCCAATAGTAACCGGCTCGAATTGTTTTTCGAACCAAGGATTCGAAACCGGAGTGATTTCCACATGAGCCTTCGTGTATTTCTCTTAAAATATACTCGGTGTCACCTGGTCCAAGGCATATTACGAGGTGGCTCCGAATGTCCTTCTGAATAAGGTCCCATCATCGGATAAACAGAACCGGGCTGCCTTTGTGCGTAATGCTCTCGATTCTTTGGGATCCGAAGGGAGTTTACCTGAGCTGAGATATTCTATATACTTGTTCCTCCAATCCCAGGTCAAGCTTGTCGAATTAATTTCGGCATGGCCTTCCTCCACCACCGACCTCAAGAGTTGTACGACCTTTTCGGACTCAATCTCCTCATCTTCGACTGATGATCCCAGGTTGGCGAGGGCGTCATCCTCGCTGTTTTGTTCTCGAGGTTTGTGCTGTAAAGTCCATTCTTTAAACCTGTGCAACGTGACATGAAGCTTGTCCAAATACCTCTGCATTCGCCCTTCTCTGACTTTGAAAGCCCTGTTTACTTGATTGACCACGAGGAGGGAATCGCATTTGGCTTCGATTAGCTCTGCTCCCAGGCTTTTGGCCAGCTCTAAACCTGCAATCATAGCTTCATACTCCGCTTCGTTGTTAGTCAATTTTACAGTCTTAATAAACTGTCGAATAGTGTTTCCGGTTGGGGGCTTTAGTACGATGCCAAGCCCCGATCCCTTCAAGTTCGAAGCACCGTCTGTGAACAGGGTCCACACTCTGGAAAGAGTATCTGATTTGGTCATTAATTCCTTTTCGACCTCGGGTATTAGTGACGGTGCAAAATCGGCGACAAAATATGCCAATACTTGAGATTTGATCGAGGTTCGGGGCCGATATTCGATATCGTACCCGCTCATTTCGATGGCCCAGTTGGCCAATCGACCGGATAGCTCGGGCTTATGCATTATATTTCTCGGGGGATAAGTCGTTACTACACATATAGGATGGCATTGGATGTAGGGTTTAGCTTCCTAGAGGCACTCAATAAAGCGAGTGCTAATTTTTCTAAAGGCGGGTATCTAGTTTCGGCTTCTCCTAAGGTTCTACTTACGTAATAAATAGGAAACTGTGTACCTTGTTCTTCTCGAACCAGGAACCCACTCACTGCTACTTTCGAAACGGCAAGGTAGAGGTATAATTGTTCACCCATTTTTGGTGTATGCAGCAAAGGTGGGCTAGATAGATACCTCTTAAGTTCTTCTAACGCGCGCTGACATTCAGGACTCCACGAGAAATCGTTCTTCTTTTTCAGCAAGTTGAAAAACCGGTGACTTCTATCGGAAGACCTCGAAATGAATCGTCCTAAAGCAGCTATCCGACCTATCAACTTTTGTACAGCCTTTACACTGTCTACAATTGTGATGTCTTCGATGGCTTTGATCTTTTCGGGGTTAATTTCTATTCCCTAATTCGAGACCATGAAACCGAGGAACTTTCCCGAGCCCACTCCAAATGCGCACTTCTCCGGGTTTAACTTCATGTTGTACCGTTTCAGCACATCGAATGTTTCCTGTAAATGGCTCGAATGGTCCTCTGCTCGCTGGGACTTAACTAACATATCATCAATGTAAACTTCCATGTTTTCCTAAATTATTTTTCGAACATTTTGTTTACTGGGCGTTGATAAGTAGCCCCCGCATTCTTTAACTCGAATGGCATCACGTTGTAGCAGTATGTACCATACTTAGTGATGAAGGATGTCTTTTCTTGATCATCCTTGTCCATTCGTATCTGGTTATAGCCAGAGTAGGCGTCGAGAAAGCTAAGGGTCTCGTGGCCAGCGGTGGCATTGATCATGTGATCGATGTTAGGTAGGGGAAAAGAATCTTTAGGGAATGCCTTGTTTAAATCTTTATAATCTATGCACATTCTTAACTTATTTCCCTTCTTAGGAACTACAACTACATTTGCTAACCATTCCAGGTATTTAACTTCCCGAATGGATCCTATATTTAAAAGCTTGGTTACCTCATCTTTGATGAATATTTGCTTGACTTTGGATTGAGGCCTCCTCTTTTACTTGACCGGCCGAAATTTAGGATCGATGCTCAGTTTGTGAGTCGTGATCTCCGAAGGTATCCCTGTTATGTCAAGATGGAACCAAGCGAAAGAGTCTTCGTTAGCTGAAAGAAAATGAATAAGTTTAGTCCTGAACTCGGGACTTAAGCCCGAGCCCCGGTATACCTTCCGATCCGGTGCTTCTTCTCTGAGTGAAATTTGTTCGAGTTCCTCGACCGTCAACTTAGTTGCATCGGATTCGTCGGGGCCGACGAATGACCGAAGAATCCCGTAGTCATCATCTTCGAGAAGCTCCTGTTCACCTTCGTTCGTTGAAGGCGATGCCTGTGATTGCTATTTGGTTCTTTGGGAAGGAGCTATTGGTTTCGGCACTGCTTCTTCTACTGCGAACATTTCTTTCGCCACATGTTGTTCTCCATAAACAGTTATGATCCCATCAGCCGATGGGAATTTCAACATTTGGTGCAGTGTCGAGGGTACGGCTCTGATATCATAAATCTATGGTCTCCCGAGCAAGGCATTGTATCTCATATCTCCTTCGATTACGCAGAATTTCGTTTCCCGAACGGTACTGGCAGTGTTCACTGGTAAGTTATTTCTCCTTTGGTTGTCTCGCAAGCCATGTTGAAACCATTGAGGATCCGAACTTCAGGAATAACTCGATCTGTCAACCCGAGCTGTTCGATAACCCATGACCGGATTATGTCGGCCGAACTATCGGGGTCGACCAACACACGCTTCACCTTAGTTTTTTGTATAAGCACCTATATTACTAAGGCGTCGTTATGGGGTTGTATGACTCCTTCCGCATCCTCCTCGCTGAAGTGCAAAGCTCCCTCCATCGCGTAATCCCGAGTGCGCTTTTCTCGGGTAATGGATATTTTTATGCGTTTCAACACCGGACCTTGGGGTGTATCTACCCCACTGATTATCATATTGATTGTATGCTGAGGCTCCTCCCTGGTTTACTGGTCTATTCCTGTTCCCGTAATGATTTTTGGCTCGATCGCTCAAAAACTCTCGAAGGTGCCCATTTTCGAGCAACCGTGCCACTTCTTCTCTCAATTGTCTATGGTCTTCCGTCTTGTGCCCATGTGTACCATGATACTTACATATCAAACTGGGGTCTCTCTTAGCTGGATCCGACTGCAGCGGTCGAGGCCACTTGGCATCCTTAATGCAACCGATGGCCGATACGAGAGTAGCGGAGTCGACGTTGAAGTTATATTCGGACAGTCGGGGTGCTTCTCGATGGCCAGCGGCTCTTTCAAAGTTGTTTCTCGCCAATGGTCCTCGGTTACTCCGATTAAGATCATTCCTCCTTTCTCATCTCGGGGAACCCTGCTTAACTGGAATGGCCTTTTGGTCTCCAGGATACGGTCGATGCCTGTCTCTGCTCTATCTTGGCTCTCGATAAATATCTCTTTGAACCCTATCATGAGTTCTGATGGGGTAAGTGGATCCCGAGGGGGCTCCAAGTTGATCGTCCTCGACCCTAATCTTTGATTGGTATCGATTGTGTATATCTGCCCATGTGGTAGCCGGATATTCAATCAAGCTTTGTTTAAGCTGTTGTGAAGCCATTGAACTTCGAGCGTTGAGTCCTTGGGTGAAGGCCTGTACGGCCCAATCATCAGTGACCGATGGTAGGTCCATCCGTTCCATCTGAAAGCGAGATACAAATTCCCTGAGCATCTCGTTATCTCTTTGCCTAACTTTAAATAAGTCCGATTTCTGTGTTTCAACTTTGATGGCACCCGCATGAGCTTTCACCAAGGTGTCCGCAAGCATGGCAAAAGAATCGATGGAATTCGGGGGCAAGTTGTGGTACCAAGTCATTGCCCCCTTTGACAAGGTC
>MCJB01033496.1:64711-79162 GCA_002018475.1 Nicotiana obtusifolia | reverse complement strand
GGCAAGTTGTGGTACCAAGTCATTGCCCCCTTTGACAAGGTCTCTCCGAATTTCTTTAAAAGGACGGACTCAATCTCATCGTCTTCGAGATCATTTCCCTTTATGGCGCATGTGTATGCTGTTACATGCTCATTTGGTTCAGATGTCCCATTGTATTTCGGAATCTCCGGCATACGAAACTTCTTCGGTATGGGTTTTGGGGCGGCGCTTGATGGAAAAGGTTTCTGTACGAATTTCTTTGAGTCTAAACCTTTTAATACCGGAGGTGCTCCTGGTATTTGGTCCACCCTCGAATTATATGTTTCTACCTTTTTATCATTGGCCTCGATCTTCTTCTTGCCTGACTCGACTCGTTTGGTCAACTCTTCGAGCATTTTCATGATCCCGGCGTTTTCCCCCGATCCGCCTTCGCTTGGTTCCACTGTGACAGGTTTATTTTCGGGGATAATTTCCCGAGGAGGGCCGGTCCCTATCCCATTTGAAATTGGCTCCGATTTTGCAGCTGAGCAATGGCCGCTTGCTGAGCTTGCAACATGTTGAATATCATCCTGAGGCTAATCCCGTCCTCTTCGTCGTTTTGATTTGCCGGGCGGTATTCTCTTCGAACACTGTTCGATGGGCCAGAGGTACGATCCACATCGACTGCTATATGGGAGTTAGCGTTGACTGGAACTTCATTGTCGGGCGCCAAGTTGTTGTTTTCGCCCTGGTGGTTAAACTCGCCATCGACATATTGAGGCACAGATTGAGAGTGTGACATGATTGTACTGTAACCTGAAAAAAGGTATTCTGCAAAGAACAAGTGTAAAATAGTCTGTGTGATAGAAAATTGTATCAAACGATCACTATTATCCTTGGCCCCACGGTGGGCGCCAAACTGTTTACCCTTGATTACGTGTAACAATTAATTTATATGTCGTTTTAAGGATACGTGATCTGATTTAATACAAGTAAAGAATAAACGGAAATAGAGACTAAATTAATGAACAAGGAAAAAGCAAACCGCCAATATCAAGTAATCTTTCTGCGTTAGAAGCCTTTGGAAACAAAGTATGAAGCAGACAAACGAGCAAAATGGACTATAACTTTTGTATATTGATTGTATATCGTGTCCCTTTTACAAATGGGGCTGTCTGTTTATATAGGAAAGGTGAAGAATTTATACAAGGTAAAATCTCATTTACAAGGTAAGATACCCCTAGAATTAATGGATTCAACGTCTTTATTGATTTGAGCCGCGATTCCCGCCGAGATGTTTGCATATCATAAGATTTCCGGTCCTTCAGTTACGTAAATCTGACAACTTTACCATGGGATGTTTTACCCTGATCGGCCCCTACAATCTCACCTCGAGCGCCTTGGCTTCGAGCTTCGTTCTGATGATATCTGGTCTCGGGCTTCTTATACTTGATATTCCGGTCTTGACTTCTCTTCTCGATATTCCGGTCTCGACCTCTCGGTTGGCGACTTCAATCGACACTGGTCGTCAAATCCGAAAACCGGTACTTCCTATGCAAGCGATCGAGTTCAACCCCATACAAATAGTTAGGAAAATATTTTCCAAAAATTCCGCATACTCTCACATCTAACCCCAACCCCCTCCCCCTNAAAAATATTTTTTTGTATTTTCAATTTTTTGTTTTCTATTTTTTTTATTTTTCTGCACCATTCACCCACACTCCACCCCGCCCCGCCCACCTCCCCCTGCAAAAAAAATACTTTTTTTGTATTTTCTGTTTTTTCGTTTTTCTGTACCATTCAACCCCCACCTCACCCCTTCCCCCCGGGCAAAAATATTTTTTTTTAATATTTTCAATGCTGGTTTTTTCATTTTTTTGGTTTACAAGTTCAAACTTTTACGAGTTCCAAAGTTATGAGTTTAGAGGTTTATGAGTTTGGAAATTTGCAGGTTTAAAAATTATAGAGTTTACGGGTTCGAAAGTTTAGCGGTTCAGAAGTTTATCAAATTTATGGGCTAGGAAGGTTATTGGTTCGAAAGTTTATGGCTTCATGTTTATTGTATCTAAATTATGTATGAATACTCTTGAGAAGTTATTTTCCTTAATTTGCGTACCAAACACCGGAAAATGAGTAAGATTACTACTTGTTTTCCAAAAAAATATTTTCTTGAAAAACATTTTCCACGAAAAACATTTTCCGTTATACCAAACACACCCTTAATCTCCTTTAGAACTGCTGCGCCATTCTACACAATCCCAATTATCATTCTCGTCTTCTTTTCCGCACCTCTTTGTGTCAGACTTGTTGGAGGCATTAGTATGCTCGGGTGTAGCCGTTTGGTTGTGCTCATCTATGAATGATATTGAATGGACTCGACCAATATTTTCAGAGGCGTAACCACTCTGTGATATTCAGCCTAATACGCCACTTTCCGGTGCTTGGCACCATCATTGATTGTTCATCATTAAATATTGTCGCAATTTTGTATTTGGGACAGATCCTAAAACGTCGTTTATAGTACGTGCCAGATTTCAAAACGCATTCTTTTCTACTTCTAATGTCTTTCTTCATCAAGTTGTGGTTACATTTAAGTGCACATAACAATCTTAAAGGAAAGGAGCCATTATTCCTTTCTTAATTGGATCTCCCCGAAGGAACACAGGAAGTTGTTACTAAGACGATGAAAAAGGTGACTGTTGAATTGCTTTAGTGGAAAAAATTTTCTTTCTTCAGTATTTTAAGAGGGAGAAAAGGTAAAATTCTAACAAAAAGATAAATGTAAATGCTAGACAAAGAGAGGTGTCATGTCATCACTCTTTGACCCTCTTTTATATAGATATATAAATTATGTTACAATAAATATTTTATGTATAAAATATATTAAAAAATTATATACATGTAATATCGGGTTGTTATGATTTTGATTTGATTTTTTTTAATTAAAACCAAATGAAGCCAATTACGATCGTTTTTCAATACCAAATCAAATCAAACCAAATACTAATCGAGTTTTTTCAGTTCGAATTATCGATTCGATGTGATTTATCGATTTTCTTTATACACCCCTACTTTTAGCCATGGTTAAACCCCTTGGTTAACAAGCTTTCTGGATTTTACACCCATTTCACTAACTTTTGTCTACAGACAAATTAATTATGGCTACCACTTTAGAGTCATCATGCAATATTAATTGCAAAATTGAGCCCGCAAGATTCATGGACAATATTGTTAAAGTGTAAGGAAAGGTCTCCTTTACCATCGTAAATAGGGTGGAACTCAAAAATAACCAGATTTACAAGTAGTAATTAAAAAATAGCTATAATTTTAAAAGTAATCGATATTTAGTCACTTTTTATGTAAAGATAAATCTAATCGACAATACTGTTTAAAATTCAAAAAATATTCCAGCATAATATATCGGATTACCAGCATAATATATTTGTCCCACATAATATGCTGGAAGTTCATACACAGGTGCTCCAATCTCCAGTATATTATGCTGGAACTTTTTGTGTGCTGGAGTTCTAGCATAATATGCTGGAAGTTCACAGGTGCACAATCTCCAGTATATTATGCTGGAACTTTTTATGTTGCAGCAAAATAGTAGCTATTTTTCAATGACTTCACAAACGCTGGCTATTTTTCAATTTACCAGTTCGAAAACTAGCTAGCATGTGCTATTTCACCTGTAAATAGGGCTATATGTTGGAATGATAGCACCTGAACAGATAGAATCAGTACGCACAACAGAAGGATTCATAAACGACTGCTATCCAGTATCCATACTTCAGGAAGATCTAGGCAAAAACCTGATAGTAAAATCCATCAATAATTCTCCAACATTATTTGCGTGACCAACTAACTTCACAGTCTTTAAACCTATTCCAAGATCCCATACAGGAACAATCAGCCAATTTCCAACTAAATCACGTGTTGTTTTTGTACATTCGCCATGTCACTGAGTGTGAGAGTCTTTGTTGAGATATTGTCAGATACGTATCTGGGTTCAAGTGTTCCTTAGTTTAGGTGTCTAAATATAAAAATGGGACAAATTTAAAGAGAAGTCTGTATTCAGCCAAAAATATTTAAACTGCATCATTACCTCTTATCTTTATGCACCACAAACCTCACTCCAAAATATTACGCTTTGGAAGAGATGGAGGGGGAGATAAGAGGAGGGTTGGGGTGGGGTTTCAAAGCCTTAAATGTTAATAGTGAAGATCATGAAGCTTTAGAATCCAGTGCAATATGGATACTAACTTATTACTTATTAGCGTGAAATTTTCTTCCTTTACAGTGGGAATCAAGCTTGAAACTAAACTACCTCGTACCACGAGAAAATATAACAAATCAAAGAATGATAAAGCAGATACTCTACCTAGCCTGTTTTCATCTGATAAATGTGAGTCTAAGAATTAACCGATTTATGTAAAAGAATAAAATGAATATTGACCACAAAAGACAACTCTACAACACTCTGTCCTCCCACCAGAAAAAAGAGAAGACAAAGAATCAAAACTGGAGCTGCTTTACATCGTTGCCAAAAGCCCGCGCATTTCTGAGATGGAAGGGATGGTCTCGGTGGGGTAAACCTTATTTATAAGTTGGACGAAACTCTCATACTTGTCCAAGAACTCCTTCTGCAAGTTTATGAATGTTGTAGGAAGATTTGATCAGAAAATCAACTAAGGGTAGATGAAAACAGAGACAGACAAATGCATAACTAGGTACAAAATTAAATTTAAAATAACAACAAGAACAAATCCCACAAATGGGGTTTGGGGAAGGTAGTGTGTACGCAGACCTTACCCCTACCTTGAAGTTAGAGAGACTGTTTACCATACACTCCCACGCTCAAGGAAAGATGCACAAAATTAAATTTGAAAGCAACTCCAAAAAGTGGCTCGAGATTTTAGTCTCAACGGAAAATGTATTTTGAACTATTTAATATTTTCTTCAATGGCACCATATATAGGTTCATTCATCATCAATTTCAGCTTACAAATTTACCAATGTAAACCAAGCTTTCAAAATCGCAGGCGTATTGCACCCTTTTCTAGTTGGCTGTCTACCTCACTGTTCATGTTATCTACAGCCAGACATTTACTAAGAGAACTCAGACCTTCCAAGGCCTAGAAGAAACCCCTGGATTGGCTTTAAACCTCACACAAAATTAAGTCAATACAAATAACTTAAATCCCACCCCATAATCGAATTGAGGGAAGGAAAGATTTTCAGTTATGGAAAAATGTGATCCAAACATCAGATGAAGACATTAACTAACACAACCAGCTTTTGCCGCATGAAACCCATAAAGTACTCCAAATTGATAGAGGTATAGCTACTCATTGAATTTGCAAAGTGACTAATTTCAATACCCAATCTGCTAGATATACCTTGCATTTATCCCATAGAGAAGGCAACAACTCCTCTGAGGTTAAGTTCTTCTGCAATCTCTTGTACATAGCAGTGATGGACTTATCCACCTGTAGAAGCAAAATTTAATATTTTACAAAGATACCCTAATCTAGTGGATAAATTGAGGCAATTAATTGACTTACCCATGATAAACTGTACTTTACCACCTTCCTAAGATCCATTTTTGACAACCCGATCTGGAATGGAATCTAATAAAAATGGCATAGATCACTTAGCAGAAGATAACCGTCACAGTCGGAGAATCCGTAAACAAGATGGTACCAAAGACAGATTGAAACGGGAAGCAAGTTCAAATTGTGGATTTTAATCTTTCTTCCCCAAAGCAAAGGGAGATAAAACAAAAAGTAACTTCTATTGCTTATTTGCAGAAAGAGCATTTAACACCTAGACATGAATAAGGAAAACAAAATGCTAACTCATAGTCTTTGGGTTTAAGCTAAAAGTTCACTGCCCAACTAAGGAAAGAAATTTCTGATTCCACTTTCAGTAATTGTACCATTAAGTCAAAGCAAAAAGGACGCAACATCGAGCCTCTGGTTCTGACAAAGGTGCTAAAATGATGGTAAAATCATAAACGCTATTTATTGGTCATTATTTCAACCTTTTATGCACTCTTAGACAGGCTACAGCAGCAGTCAAACCATAAACGAGGAACAAGTCTGACAGGAACGTCCGACTGAACTTTGTGTAGCTTGACATCAGATATCTTCTATAAGATATACTGAAGTATTCTAAGTCGTGCCATAAGGCACTTATATATACCTTTGCCATTTATTCTTTCTGTGCTTGAACTAAACTTTCACATCAATCAAACCATAGACTGTACCCATTAATTTTTTCCTTGATAAATAATGATAGACTATACTAGAGTTCCCAATTAAGATCAGTCACTCATTCCAATCTGATTTTCTCTCTCAGTTTTTTTAATTTATTTTTAATTTAAGCATATGTAACAGAGATAATAACAGGAGAGGAGTTGTTTTATATACCAAATTCAAACCCACAAGATTGTTGTGAGACATTAGTTGCTTTCAGCTTCAAGTTCAGTAAAAGATAATTACATGATCACAGTTCATTCAAAATTGGACTACATGGGTTAACCTCTCCTCTCACCGAATAGGAAAAGAGAGGAAAAGACCGGGGGAAAAGAAAGAGATATGAAACCTTAAACTGACTACATGCTTGCATCATTTCTCACGTGCAACTCATCACAAAGGTTGAAATGTCCAAACAAAAATTAATATTTCAATCTAGCATTTTGTTTTGATTATATCTTCTTTCAGATGCTGGACGGAGAAGTTCAACATGAAGTGATAGTAATCAAATAAAGATTTTAGATTACAAAACTCTCCTTAAATTTGAAAGAGATCATATACTAACAAATTAGCAGTTATCTGGGATCAGAGCATTACCAAGTCACTGTCCTTGATAAAAGGGCAAATTGAGATACTCAGGGCTGAAGGACAGTCAGCAAATATCAATAGCCAGTTGAGAAAAAGAACACGGAACTAACCTCTTCCGGTGAAATTGTGTACATTAAATCCTCAATTCTTCGAGCAAATTGAAAAAGTCGCTCAAATTGCTGTGGAGAAAGCACAGGTCTAAGGTATCTCATCAAAGATAAATAAAGTAATAGGAGAGCACAAGCAGAGTAAAGAAAAATTACACAATCATGAAAAAGGATAACTTACATAGTAAATAATCATGTTGATGTGGCGTGTGCAAGCTTGTTCATAAGATTCACTTGCTTGGTGATAGAATTTTGCTAAGGTGGGCACAACATTAGCCAGGTCATACAGACTGCAAACTGTTTCATTCAGCACTAAAAGCGATTTTGTGGAATACAATATGTAATAAGCTTCTGAATCCGAAGGTGAACAATACCTATTCTGAAATGCTGCATAGTTTTCTAAAAGCATGATGTCTTGATATTTCAGGTCTGTTTGAGCAATTTTGTCCAAAGTAACAAACATTATAGTTACCTGCCAAATAATGTTAAAACAGTCGCGTCACAAGATACAACAAACATAAGGGAACAAATATAACTGACCACCACAAATTCAGAAATTCAAAACTCACTGCATCGTGAAAAAATAAGGGGTCTGCAAGTATTTCCAAATTCACACTTCAGCTTACTTTTATTTCTAATATTGGATATTAATAAGGTAAAAGATCATGCTGATTACCTATCACAATACTCACATCAGAAATAAAGGGTAATACAAGACAAACAGCTACATATATTACGTCATTCTAAAATTTTCAACTGTTAATCTCACAGCATGCATAAGAAAGCAAATGCAAGAAAAACACACTCACAAACTTCATGTATGCCTGGTCAACCAAATCCCTTGATTGTCCTTGAATGTACTGCTCCATACGGGTTGCAAGAGTGGCAAATCTACATGAAGAATTGCATTTCCAATAAAATGATTGATAATTTAAGCCAAAATGATCAACTAAGAGCATTCTGAGGCAAAATAAATACAAAATCGATTTCAAGGTAAATTACAGAAAGGCTTACAGCTTACAGTTATAAATAAGGTTATTACAAGAATCGTTGAAGGGATTTTTAGGAGGCTCAGACATACAATAAGCTCACCGCATAAAGGTATGATGAAGCTAATCAATAATAACAAAGAGGTAACTGAGATAAGGAAGAAAGCCCACACTTCATGAATACTAAAGGAAATTTCAGGCACTATCAAATTGGGAAACATCAAGTATAAAATGGTATATCCTAACTCCGATTTGACAAAGAGAAATCAACAGCAAAATTACAGAAACGAAATATGGATGGGCAGCTTTCAGTTTCAAATTTGGAGGAAATATTAGTTCTTTATGTAAAAGAGGTGTATCACTCATAAATAACAATTAAAAGTGCTAAGCTGTAGAAAATAAATCTGTTTTTCCTTCCATACTAGGGGGGAAAGAAAATATATCCTCAATAAAGAAACCAACATATACCATTCATAGTGAGGCCAACCCCCAATAAAGTAGAGCAGGGCTTATACTGTAGCATACTAGCATGTCTAGACCTGTTACACCTAATCAGATCACACTCGAGGTGGGAGAAGAGATAAAAGGAAAAAGCTCTTAGTGCAGTGGCTCAAGTTAGTATTTAACAATCTCGAACTAACTTAACTCTATTACCAATTTGAGCCATTTAAATATGTGTTTGACAGTAAATCAAATCCAAAGAATTGTGCAAGTTTACAAAAAGCATAACATGAAACTCAGTTTACCTCGGTATAAATGATAAGACTCCCATCTGCCGAACATTTCGCTCATTTCTTTCAATTTGATGACATGTTTCATCAACAAACTGCAGAAGTGTAGAAAAAACTGAGAAAATTGTATCCCATATGAGCTGCAAAGACATAGATGACTACGAGGGATACAGTAACTCACACGGCTGAACTGCATTGAAATTCTTGATTCCAAGTCATCAAGCAAGATGCGCACAAATCCTGCAGCATCAGCCTTCTGACCAGGAATATAACGTTCTGTGATTCCATGCATTGATATGCAGCACATAGGATCAATCTTTCCTGCCCAATCCACCACAGCAAAGAAGTCTTCCTACACCACAAAAACTTGTAAAGATAATATTACCAAAAATACATTTTCTGATAGTTTCGTTTTGTCAAAACTATATGAAAGAGGAGTAATTTCATGGATAGTCATTCAACTTTTATTTTATTCACCAAAGTCACTCAACTATTTTTTGAAACGAAAAAGTCACTCAACATTACCGAATTATCACAAAAGTCACTAAACTATTTATTGCAACTAAAAAATCACTTAACTTAGCCTAAGTATCATAGAAAATGCCTCTTTGTTTACTCCTAGTTACTTTTTCAATACAAAAAACTTGTTTAGTGACTTTGGTGCAATAAAGTGAAAATTGAGTGATCATCCATGAGATTAATTCTATGGAAGAGCTGAAGTTGAGTGACCATCCATGAAATTAACCCTATGAAAGAGATTTCATTAACTTATGTGAAACAACAATCCAATCAACAAGTATGCCCATGAAGAAGAACCAGACAATTGTGACACAAGCATAACTTTCAAACTACAGTATGAGATAGGGGGGAGGGGAATAAAAAGACCAAAGAAAGCTATAAGTACCAAAGGAAGATAAAACTTGGAAAAAAGAGTGCAGTGCTAATTCCTCAGGATAAGGACAACAAAGTATGTTAGACAATCCAACCACAAGATCAGCAGACTTGATTTACTCAAGGGCTGGTGGTATACGGTACATATGGAAACAGTGGTGCAGCATAGAGGTCCACGATCTGTCCGGTAACAGCAGGTAATGAAGGCATTTGTCACAAGGAAAGAAAGAAATGTCAAGCAGCCTGCTTGATGAAGCAAAATCGATATTCATTTTCCAATTGACGAAAATAACTTTACCAAGGTAGCATCGAACTAATAGTAATATAGATATAGTCCACTAGATAAATTATCAATACGGCAATGATATAAACATGCAGATAACATACAATGAATATCCAAAAGAATGATAAAAGAAGGAAACACAGCCAAGACTCAGATGTGTGCAATTTGAAACTGAAAAATGGATTAGCGTGCGTGCCAGGATTTTTTTGAGCCAATTGGTTTCTTGTTCACCTATTAGGCTAGCGCATTTATCAATTATGTATTAATGCAAAATCTTGGACTAGTCCGGCAATCCCAACTACCAAATTGGTAGAAAAATAAATACAACACTTGATCATATTATTTTCGACCTTTTTTCTTTTGGAAGATCAAAAGTAGAAGTACAGTAACTTTGCTATTAGGACATAAAACGAAGTACTGATCTGCAGTACGCTTGTTGCTAAAATCTAATTCTTGTTCATCAATTAGTGCATTAGCACTAGTAAAAAGGATCCTCGGAAAGGCCAGGGAAGTTCAAGAACATTCCGTTTTCGCATTCTAGCATGGCTTCAACAAATGATGATGATGATGATGTACCCTTTGTAGACAATGTGGCTTCAAAATCCTTCGTTGCTGGTGCGTTGTTTTGTCGATATTCTTGAGCTGCCCCAGACACTAGCTTTTCTTCTTTGTTTACTGTCTCTTCTTGTTCTTTGAAACTTGATGGAAGCAACACATCGTCAAGAAGATAGTCACACCAGTTGACTTGATTACTGGTTAAAGAATGAGATGCACATGATGATGAGGACGACGACAAAGGCGAAGACGAAGAGCAATCAGTTATGGGATTGGTGTAGGAGAAGATTGCTTTGGGGGAATTGTTATTAGAGGCCTCTGTTACAAATTTTATAGCTTGTAGCTCGGAAAGTAGATCAACAGGAGGCTGATTGTTGCTAGAATCGTAATTGTTGCTTAAAAAACAATCTTCTGAGGTTTCAGTTTTTTGTAGCCTAATTGTTGTCACACAATGGCTGTTGAAGTTTGGAAATCTTTCTAGAGGATGTTGTAGTTGTTCTGGTGTAGACATAAATGCACCCTTTAACTCTCTGTTAAGAGATACAAAACGAGTTCTGGCTTTTGGGAAGCCACCAATGTTTCCATAGTCAGTGAGAATTTGAGAAAAGGGCTTGTGAGTGACTGGATCAATCCCCATTGCAGACAGCTTCCTTTTCAACTTTGTGTTCCACAAGTTCTTCACTTCGTTGTCTGTTCTCCCAGGTATTTGTTGTGCTATTATGGACCACCTGGGAACATTTGCAACAAGTGTGAGAAAAGGACAAAAGAAAGAAAATACCAAGGATCAAACTCAGGGGCGGATTTAGGCCTAAAATAAATGGCACATGAACCTATGGTCTTTTTGCCAAATTAGGTATTTTATATACATATTCGTGTAATATTATTTGTTGGCACCCATGCTCCAAATAGACTGCGCGGTGCATCCATGTTATAGAAATCCTAGATTCGCCTCTGATCAAACTATAGGTTTACTTGAACAAAAATTTGAACAAGCAATGTAAAGGCAAATATTTGTCCATGCACCTTCTAAAAATTTTCAAATTTACAAGGGTGAGAAGTACAAACCCTTATATTTAAGCATTTAACTGCTTATTTATAAAATTACTTTTTTTTCACTTAGTACTTGTAAGCTTCTTTATATCAATTAGGCTAAACGAGCTTTTTAAGTATCAGTGAGTAGTAACTATGGCTTAAATTGTCCAAAATAAGTTACTTGTTAGAAGTCAGTCAGTTCAATATGGTAAGGTGAGAGCAAATCCAAGAATTTGATCGAAAGACCAGGAACTATTATATTTCTTTAGGATTGACACACCTGCTTCCTATAGTGGCATGAAGCTTAATGATCAGTTCCTCTTCTTGGGGTGTGAAGCTGTCCTCCTCAATATCAGTCTTCAGGCGATTACTCCACCTATTCTTCTGACTCCTCCCACATTTCCCAGTTCCTGTTCAAAATGGCACTCATATACACAAATCTTGAAATTTAGCAGCTGACAAATTGTCAAGGAAATGAACCTTAAGCCTAATAAAGAGACAACATCATATTCCTTCAATCAATTTTGGACAACCTAACATGTTTCGTGCACCTAGTCAAGATAAGTGGAGTGTGGATAACATAATATATGGCACAACATTGGATAAGACGAGAACATGGATGAGTTTTACTCTATTAACATGTTTAAAAAAATTGGTTTGTGTATAACAGTTAGCTCGTGATGTGAGGATTGTCAAGACCATCTAAGGAGATAACTCATTCTCTTATGTCTTAACCAATTTGGGACAATCTAACACAAATGAACTTAATTATGGATTTCATGTATCAATTGAAAAATAAAACAAAACAAGGAGAGATAGTTAGTTACCTGATTTCTTGGAGATGGCCGTCCAATTACCAATTCCATGTTTGGAGATAAATGTAGATGTATTTGCATCCTCTTCCGTCCAATTACATCTTCTATTATGCACCTTATCACTGCAACAAGGAGGCCTCCCCATCTAATTTTCTCTTAAAAAACTTATTTTCTAGCACTGAAAAAGGGACAGATGAAGGTAACAACAAATGAAAGAATTCAATGTTGAAGAGACAATAATAAAATCCCAATTTTTGAACCTTCTTATTGATTTATGGATGCAACCATTAAAGGGAGGCAAGAAAAGCGTGGTATCACTTTCCATTTAACTATTTAACATGATGGAATGTATTTTCTGTCGAACAGTGTTTAGATGAACTAATTAAGAAGTAAGAAAAAGGTAAATACTTTTAAGTTACAAAGAGCGTTTCAAATAGGTTCGAATTGGGTGAATAAATTTGGTTAAACATAGAATTATTATTTTGCAAATAAACTACTATATTCTTCAAAGCAAACGGTACTTCATGATTACTAGAAAATAAATAGATTTCAGCTTTACTTTCAAAGATCACAAGTTTGAGAACTACTATAAACAAATACTCTATTCAACTAACTGAAGAAAGTACAGTTTGAAAATGGCCATATGAGCTCTGCTTAAGAACCCACAGGTTTGGCATGATAAAGAGCTATACTTCATTTGGAAATTTGTTTGACATTCACTACCCAGAAGTAAAAGGAACCCCAAAAAAAAAAAACATAAAGCAGAATAAAGTAGCCTTAGAAACATTTTCCAAGTTAAAAGAAGGACTGCAAGTTGGGTGTAGGTCGTATGTCTCGCTTTCAAGTATTCCCATGCATTGGTTTTTTTATTTTTTTCCAGTACCTACATTGAAACCCGACCAATCCTTATTAAAACTTTTTCCATTCCATACATCTGGTTACATATGCATCAATTTCGACATAGTCGATAACCGTGAATATATTGTATACGAGTAAACCCGAGGGTACTGAGTGCACCGATTTCCCGGTGAGGCGAACGAGGCAAAGACAAGACTACAGGGAATCAGAACCGAAACCAGGAGCCCCTCGCATCAAGGCGCGAGCAGAACACCTGTCCTCGGGGCCATCGAGACCACGCCCCCGGGTCCAATTCGAGTTCCAAGATCTCGGAGACCGTTACCAAACGATCATGCACGATTAACAAAGGGCTGTGATATCCGTGTCTAACCATATATCACAACATGATTCTCGGCCCGTATCAGCAGTAGATCAGTGATTAGCGAAAAGAAATTTTTTTACCTTTTTAAAGAATTGTACTTAGGGTAAAACTCCCCCACTATATAAAGGGGAAGCTAACTATTCATTAAACACATTGTAACGCGCATACCAAGGTAATATACATCTATCTTTCTCTGTTTCTAAAGATTATTTAAATTTCTTATTTTGGTTCATAAGTTCATAAGCATTGGTTCAGAATCAAAGGCGAGTTTCTTATTATGCCTTTAACCGAGCCCGGATTCAGTATTATCACTGGTTTGGTTATTTACTCTATCTTTTAATTGCTTATCTAACGTCATAAATTATTTGTATTGGATTAACCCACGTATCCTTAAAACCGCGTATAAATTCAATTGTTATCCATTTTTAAGGGTAAACAATTTGGCGCCCACCGTGGGGCTAAGGATAATACTGGTAATTTGATATAATTTTTTCATAACACACTCTGTTTTACGCTTGTTCTTTGAGATTTTAATTTCAGGTCAACTTAAGAATGTCAAACTCTCAATCTGCTCACTTAAACGTGATGTTAAGTCTGACCACCATGGCGAAAATAACAATGTAGTAACTAACAATGAGGTGCCCCCTGTTGACCCCAACAGAATCTCAGTTGCGGACCCAATCGATGCCAACTCACATGTGGCCATCGATACAAACTTGATGGCCAACCCCAAGAATAGCGTTCGCGGAGGAGCCCGATCAACAGCTCGAGGTACGCACGACGGTGAAGGCGACAGGATCAATCTGCGGGTGGTCTTCGAAATATTACAAGCTCAACAGGCGATGATAGTCTAGCTGCAGAACCAAAGGTGTGCCCCTAGCAGAGTTGGGCCTGAATGATCCCGAGAAAACACCCGACAAAAATGAACAAGTCACGGAAAAGCTGGGTGACGTTGAGCCAAGGACCAACCCCGATATAATAAAGATGCATGAGGAACTGAAAAAGTGGGTGGAATCGGGGGGGTGG
>MCJB01033496.1:0-48695 GCA_002018475.1 Nicotiana obtusifolia | reverse complement strand
CCCCCCTCTCCTCCTAGCTAGAGATTCATTTTCCAAGTTTTTTGGTTTGTCTTTGAGGTATATGGTTGACCTATTCAATGTACAAAAGGATGTTCATGTTATGGACCACCAAATTATTGTGCCAAAAGCAAGGCCGGTTGTTGTGGGAATGTGGGGTATTTGATGCTTGCTATGTGGTAACCAAAGTTGATTTTGAAACATGAAAAGGACTATTTGAAGCGACAAAACATAGGCACGAAGGTCAATGGCTATTGGCTATTCATTCCATTTCAAAGGAGAATGCAGTTGCACCAATTAAGATCTCAAATCTTTTAGCAGTGTATATAAAAATAGCGGACTGCAATTGAATTGGAATATGGGGGTTTGCTATCAAAGTCCAAATCAACAACCTGTTTCTTCTTTCTTTCTTCTAATTTGGCGTCAATATAGCTATCTCCAAGACGAATGATTTTGAAAATGAGCTTAAAAGTATGCTAGCAGAAATCAATCAATCATGATGGCTCGAAAAGCATGTTAAATGTGTAATGAATTCTGAAATAAATAATAATTCTCTTAATATAAGTAAATTAATTTACTTATATAGGAATAGAAATACAAACTTCAAAAGTGAGCTGAACGACCCATATGTGGGAAATTCCATAGCCAAACATCGCATTGATGACATAGAGTTTTATGTCGACGAGAAATCAAACAAGCTTTAAGGAATTTTATTGATACGAACTCTTCTTAGAACAGGGTTATTGGCATTAATTGGAATATTTAAAAGAAAAAATCAATCACACTAACGACTCATATTTCTTTTCTTCTTTAACTTTATAGCGTTTCTAATGTTTTCCTTTGCAAATTTTATCGTGAATACTTTATATTGCTTGAAATTTTT
The DNA here is from genome assembly GCA_002018475.1 of Nicotiana obtusifolia. Classification (NCBI taxonomy): domain Eukaryota; kingdom Viridiplantae; phylum Streptophyta; class Magnoliopsida; order Solanales; family Solanaceae; genus Nicotiana; species Nicotiana obtusifolia. The sequence goes on along the minus strand of MCJB01033496.1, from coordinate 47,815 downwards.
TCCGTTCTATTACCTTTCTTTTCTATCTAAAGAAAGAAGACTTTGACACCAAGTAAAAAAATTGTTACAGGTACATTTTTTTCTATGAAATAGTACTCATCTATGCTATGTAGGACACATATAAAATAATTTTTTAGCCTTTTTTTTATGATTCAGAATAAATAATTTTTTTAGATTTCAAGAATGAATGAATTATTTTTTTCCTACACTGTTCTTGGAGTAAATTGTGTTGGAGTACGTGTTAGGAACGTTTATGTGAAGAGATAGTAAAGATTAATATAATCAATTTTATCACTAATTAATATTAAAAACTAAATTTTTTAATCCGTATGAAAATAACCAAAAAATCACTTATTATGGACCGGACAGTGATTTTTTGCCGAGACAAATGCTAAAGTGTATACTACAGAGAGCAGGAAGGGTATGACTGTAATTAAATGGAAGCCAAAGCGTCATTTTATTGGCAATTTGTGAATATTTGTGACGTGGAAGTTTACGGGATTTGTTGGGTCCACTATCTGATTAACGGTTTTGTGAGACCCACCCAACAGTAGGTCGCTTCTTCTATCAGCCACGTACTTTCGAGAATTTACTAAACCTTCATATTTAATTGAAAAATGGATGTAAACTCGTCCCTATCCGTCAAAATGGGCTTGGTCCTTAGAGGCCAGTCCAACCCAGTTTGCTACTTTAACAAAGTTGAGCTAAGATTTTTTTAGCTCAAATTAGCTCGCTGACCCTTGAGGCTTAATTGAGGTTGAATCTGGGCCGGCCCGTGAATTAAAAATTAATTATATTCAAATTAATTAACCATTAAATATTTAATATTTAAAAAAGTAAAAATTAAAAAATTATTAACTATAATCCTCATTCTCAATCCTAAATTGCTCATTTACCCTTCCATATCCACTAGAATTTAGATTTTTGACATGCATGTAATATGATAAAGTTAGTTTTTCTTTTCATTAATTAATAATGAACTCGAAAAATTTTAGGTGGCCAATAATAATCTTTTTTCAAAAAAAAATATTATTTTAAGTGGCCAATGATCAGTTTGGATTACTTTAATATATTATTAATATTTAAATTGCTCTTCAGTATAGAAAAAGATCAACTTTAAATACACAAAAAAAAAAATTGACCACTAGCAAATTTCAGCAATTTTAAAAATTTTATGGACTATAATGATGAAATCAGCAAATGATGTTAATCCTAATTAAAAAATCTCAGCATATAAACTTATTGAAGCAATCCCTGAATCTGAGGAAAATGAAAAAAAAAAGTATTAAGAAAATATTCATGTAACTTTAAAAAAGAAGAACTAGAGATATAGAGAAGTTGCATTTCAATTACGAGATTCCTCGTCAAATATTAAGCTTTTTGTACACTCTAAGCAAACAGAAGTTGTTTACATGATTAATCGACTATGTCACGAAAAAATATTTAAAAATTTAAAGAAATTCTTTTTTCTTAAAAAAATGAAAGACCGGCCCGCTCTAGCACGTAGCCCTCTTAGTGCTGGTTGGGCTGGCCATTTTAAGGCCCATCCATATGACGGGCTGGCCGTCCTAGCCCACCAAATTTAAAAGCCCATGAGGCTTGAGCTGGGCTGGGCTAGGCTGGCCCGTTTTGACAGCTCTACTCGTCACTTCCATAATCAATACCACACTTTCCTTTAACCGACTCTTAATCCCTGAGTTAATTTAATGAGACGAAAAAATCCAATATCTTAAAGTATTATAGTGATAATGTTGAATAACTTTACTACGATTAAAAAATAATATTATATCTTTATTGTTATAACAAATATACTTTTGTGATTATACATAAAACTGACGAGGTTATGCTCGGGCTGAGTCCGAGTCCAACGGCTAGAAGAAGCTTCATGTTAGCAGATCCATAAATATTTTTATCTCCGTTGAAATTATCAAAATGAATAGCGGAAGCAGCAACTACATCTAATATTTCTGTTATTGTTCTGGCTAAAGAAAATATAAATTGTTTGCTCAACTTTCAGCAAGTCTAAACCAAAACGTGGCAACATTATCTATTAGGAGGTATTTGTGAGCTTAACACATAATTCAAATTGCAAAGAGCTTGTTTTAAAATTTTAGCTACAATGAAATGAAGTATATGTGTTTTATCACTCTTCTGAATCAAGTATTTGAGAAGACATGTGATTTAATGTGTTCTATAAAAGCATAGTGTTTAATGTCATTGTACTCCTTAACGAAGATCAATTCATGAACCTCACATAAGAATGAAATAAGAATTATGAAAATTGTGAAGGTTCTTTCCTGTCGATCTTATGCTCAAAGTATATACAAAGTAATCCAACAATTTTAGAAAGCGTAGTTTTATACTGAATCTAAACTTCAACTATGCACAAGAGATCACCAACAAAATCTTAGTTCCTATATATCATAGAATTACCTGAAGTTTTTCTTTATGGAATTCTGACAGGTCAAGCCAACTATTGAACAACTTTGGTTTTCTTCATTTTCTTGCGCGTGTTAGAGCTATAAGGCCTTTCTTGAACTGTGTACATTCTCATCTAAGAGTGAAAAATAAATAAAGGAGCATTAGCGTTAAATTTGTATTGACTCAATCTCAAGCTTCAAAGGTTGAATGGCGTTGAAAGTTAAAAATTACCAAAAGAAAATAAAATATTTTTTAAACTATGAACAAGTTGGAATTAGGCTCTGCAGAAAGACAGATGATCTGGGGAAGTTGGAGATGCCGCAACTCCCTCTAATCTGTAACAAACCAGTAACCACGTAGAAGAATAACTTGAACATAAAAAGAACACGACAATAACGCCTAAGTCCTAAGCAAGGTAGGATCAACAATATGAATTTTCATTGATCATGTCACTCCATTTAGACTCATCACAAACCAATATTATAAAAAATGAACATAAAAATAAATAAAGAACGAAAGAACCAGACCAATGGTAGCATCAAACATAACAAAGAAAAGAGGCTCTTAACTTGATCTGTCACAAAAGAAGGCTAATCCAATGTGAGTTCATTACTGTTGGTTTGCTGGAGCTTTCTTCATCTTTTCCTTTTGCTAAAAGATTATGTGGGAATTGTATCTAGAGGTATATTAACTTTTTATTAATGCCATACTCAAGGTTCTTTATTTTCTGGGCTGGTAATTCTTCTAGAGTATTGTTCTTAAATATTAAAGGAAGCTTAACAATACCCATGCACCAAGTTTATCGGATAGAATGGATTTTAAGCGTTCTTAGACATTTGTTGCAAACTATCAAATATACTTTTCGAAAGCAACACTTCAAGGTTAATGGGAACTTCACACAGAACACAACATTGTGGATTGGGAAAATGTATGTTTGCTAAGAAATATGAGAGACTAAACATCAAGGATTCTAAACTATAGAACATAGCTTCTGTAGGCAAACTGATATGATTTTTGAATGAGAAGCAAGATGTGTTGTGGGTTAAATGGGTGCAGAGTGTATATAAAAAATGGCTTAGATTTTTGGTCTCATGTTCCTCCAGCCGATAGTAGTTGGTATTGGAGGAAAATACATAAACTTAAGAGGAATATGGTAAGTTGGTATAACACTGGGAAGTACTCGCTGGCAACTAATGGGAAATACTCAGTGTCTATGAGTTATCTAGCCATGAAAGGGGATAAACCTGTTGTTTTGGTTAAAAAAAGTTATGGGGAGCGATTTATAGCCTATTGCCTTGTCGGACCAATCTGAAAGATTTGGATGTTAAAAGATACTAAAATCTTTAAATAAAGGGTTAAAACTTATTCAACTATCAATTATCAAATAAGAAGAAAATATGATTTTTGAGTCTGAAGCAACTGATCCAACTTTAGTTGTTTGGTAAAATAAGGGCAAGCCTCAGTCTGCACACAAACTTACTTGATACCAGTGAAGCAGCAGAGGCTGATGGATTACTTTGTCCTACTTTCTTGTGTATATTTATGGACATCAAAATAAATTGTCCAAGTACTTGGATATGAGCTAGAAGTATCGTTTCGTAGATTCTAGGAGTTTGTTTGTACAGGCATAAACTTAAGTTCTCCTACCCAGGTTTCTTCTTTTAGAACTTCATTACTTATTGCTATTACACTTAAATTTGTTTTATTTTTTTGCACTTATCTTGTATGTGTTGTGTTCAATAAATAGCATAGATAGATAGAATGAAAGCTTTCTATTAATAATAAATCATAACAAAACGATATAACTAAGTGTAGTACTCTTTTAGAAATAAATAAACTGAAAGAGAAAGAAATTTTAACAAAAACGAACTGTAGAAACTTGCAAAATAACCTAATAATTGCGCAGAAAATAGCGAAGATAGATACTCATCTCAATAAAAAAATGCTAATTCCTTGAAGAATTTTGTCAAACACCTAAAGAACAAGAACCATTGATATTCATCAAGAGAAATACAGATAAAGATGAATCAAAGAGATGGTAGAAGAGATAACCACTAGAAAATACGATAGACAGAACAAAACACACTACAGTACAAACTTGAGAACAAGAGGAGAGTGTCATGTTCTAAAAAAAAATTAAAGAGAATAACTGATTTTGGAACAATTTTCTGAATTTTCTTATAAACGAACTCTAAATTCAAATTACAATCTAAATGAAACTAAGTAACAGGAATGAAAAATAGTTTCCAGCTGAGACTCCATTGGTATGTTAAAAATCTACAGAGGAGCAAAGGGGGAAAGGATCAGAGGTGAGAAGGAGAAGAAGAATTTAGAAGTAGAAGATGAGAGCAGGCGTGACAGAGTGAGAGAAAAGAAGATACCGGAATTTTCGTGAATAACCCCCTCTGTCTCAGTTGGATGGTTTTGTAACAGAATTAAGAGTGTCAGCTGGCAAAATCTGAATCCTTCATTCTTATTTATTCTAGTTTAATCTCAACCGTCTATTTAATGATGTTCTTGTTATCCTTTCTCGATTCCGAGTCTCAGTAGCTACAATTTAGGATTTAGCTCATGACACACTCGCCCGCTTCAAACGATCCTTGTCCTCAAAGATGAAAATCTGGAAATTTGGCTTTAGTAAAATCATAGTCTTCCCAGGTAGCATCTTCAGGAGGCAAATTGGACCACTGAACTAATACCTTCACAGCTGCTACATTTCCCTTACGGACCAGTTGTTGCTGCAGAATTGCAATTGGCTTAACCAAGAATTGGCCTTCTCTATTGGTACTGTGCAAAGCTGTATGTACCACCACCATAGTACCTACCTTCTTCTTTAGTAAGGAAACATGAAACACGGGGTGCATTTTGGAGTTTGAAGGTAATTCCAACTTGTAAGCAATCTTTTCAATTCTTTGAATAACTTGATAAGAACCATAATATTTGGAGCTAAGGTGATTCTTCCTTAAAGCAAGTGATATATGTCTATATGGTTGTAACTTAAGGTATAACATATCACCCACTTAGAACTCCCTCTCTGACCTCCTTTGATCAGCATACAATTTCATCCTTTCTTGTGCCTTATGCAAATTATCTTGCAAACACTGCTATATCTGTTGCTTCTTCATGATCACATCTTCAGCCGCAGACATTATGTTGTCCATCATAGGTCCCACAGATAATTGGGGAGGTGAGTAACCATACAAAGCTTCAAATGAGGTACATTGCAAGCTGGAATGGAAGTTCATGTTGTACCACCATTCTGCTAAATGCAACATTGCTTCCACTGGTTAGGCCTGCTAGCATTCATATATCTCAAGTAGGTCCAATGCGTTTGTTCACCCTCTCCATTTGCCCGTCAGTCTGAGGATGATAAGCTGAACTATAGAGTAATTGGGTCCCCAATAGTTTGAATAATGCTTGCCAAAAATTGCTCAAAAAAATTTTGTCTCTATCAGAGACAATGTTTCAAGAGTCCCATGCAAGGTATAAACTTTCTTCCAGAAGTTGTCAGCCACATTAGCTGCAGTGAAAGGATAAGCTAAAGCCATAAAATGGCAAATTTGGTCATTCTATCTACCACCACAAAGATCACTTCTTTGCCCTTGGATTTTGGTAGCCCCTCAATAAAGTCCATACTAATATATCTCCATGCCTGATCAGGAATTGGTAGAGGGTGGAGCAACCCGGGATAGGCTATATTTTTCTCTTTATTTCTCTGACACACATATCACTCAGCCACATGTTACACTACCATCTACTTCATGTTAGGCTAGTAAAACATATGAGAGAGTCTCTTTAAAGTCTCCAGTTGACCAGAATGACCTCCCACTGGTGAGTCATGAAAGATTTGAATAAGTTGTTATTTTAGTCCTCTTGTTGCTCCAATATAAATCTTGCCCTTTCTTCTCAAAATCCTAAAGTTGTAATGCCATATGTGAGGTCCTTGTAAGTGTATTGAGATCTGATTAATCAAGTCTCTGACTTGGGCATCCCTTTCATAGTTGTTATTAACTTCTTGCATCCATATTCACTGCCACACTAATAGGTTGTAAGTGAGCAATGTGCAATAAATTTGGGGTGATGGCAAAACTCTCATGTCATCTAGAGAGTGCATCTGCTACTTTATTAACTGCTCTCTTTTATACTGAACTTCATAGTCTAGACCAAGTAGTTTAGTGCGCCCTTTCTATTGAATGGTATTAGTTACCTTTTACTCCAGCAAATACTTCAAACTGTGATGGTCTGTTCTTATGACAAAATGTTTATATTGTAAGTAATGCCTCCACTTGTCAACAACATTCAACAAAGCCATGTACTCCTTCTCATATATGGATGTCCTTTTGTCTTTGATCTAGGACCTTACTAAAGTAGTCTATTGGTCTTCCATTTTGCATGAGCACAACACCTAGCCCAGGGTGACTAGCATCATTTTCTACCACAAATTCTTGAGAGTAGTCTGATAATGCTAGTACATGTGTATTGGTCATAGCAAACCTTGAGTGCTACAAATGCTTTATCTACTTCCTCATTCCATCTGAAAGCAGCCTTCTTGAGTAATTCAGTCAATGTCCTGCAAATGCTCCCATAATTAGCCCCATACTTTCTATAGTACCTGTCAATCCAAGGAACTCTCTGAGTGCTCTGGCTGAGATTGGTCTTGGCCACTCGACCATGGCTTAGATCTTACTGGGATCAGTAGAGACCCTCATTGATAAGTAGGGATTTTGACTACTTATTAGCATATTTTAGCTTTTGTTTTAGTATGAAAGTATTGAATTGTGTTCCCGAAACTAATGAAATTGTGCAAATTGCAGGAATGTTAGAAGTTTGGTCTCCCATGATGAAATCCGACTAAAAAAGAAGTGTTCCGAAGCACAAGGCGATAAAGGGCGCAGAAGCAAGATGTGTGGTCCGCAAAAAAAAATATGGATCGCAGAATTCATCTGCGGCCGCAAACCAAGCAGCAGAACCCAACAGGATTTTCAACAATGTGCGGATCGCACATGAATTATACAGCCGCAGAACTGGGCTTTCACTGAAAAAGATTCAAAGTTCAGAGAATATACAAAAAAAAGACCAAGTCCTGACGTCTTTGTGAAGTGCGGACAGCACAAAGAATTGTGCGGCCGCAAAAGTTGCTCCGCAGTCGTAATCCAAAAATGTGCGGCTGCAAAACTCACCTTCCTATCAGCTGAAGAAATTTGCGCACCATACATGAAATTGTGCGACCGTAGAACCTCCTGAGGGACATTTTTGTCCGCAATTTTTGGCCCAGTATAAAAACACGAGTTTCACAAATTTAGGTTAAATTTGAACATTAAAAGCTGTTGTAGCCATTTCTTTTTACTAATTTAGGAAGTTTGACATTATTTTAGTGTTTAAACATTAGATCTCATCATTTTAATGTTTCATAATGAATTTAATTAGATTTTTTTTTTAATTCCCATTATGAGTAGCTAGATTTTAGGGTTGTGACCCAACCCTAGAGTGTAAACCTTATGGGTATTTAATATAATGATTGTTTATGATTGGGTGTTGATTATTTAGCTTAGTTCATGCTTCAATTTTAAGATTTAATGGTTGCAAACATCGATTCATGCCTATTTGACTTTCACTACTTGAGAAAGAAGGACCTAGTATAGGATAATTTAGCTAACAAGAAATTGGGTTAATTGAGAGATTGATTAGCCTAATTAAAGAGTTCAAACTAGAGATAGTAAGAACCCGACTTGAGCCCATATCAACTATTTTTCTTGATACCCATTTGGACTTGAGAAAGCCAAATTGGGCAAAATCATTCTTTGACCGAAAGGTATTGAGTGGTTAACGTAGAGTTGAGAGCTATAATATATTCCAATCAACAAAACAAATGTTAACGTCTTTATCCCATTAGGCAAACATCTAGGTTATGGTCACATCCCTAGGTCTTTGAACTATTTGATAAAACATCAAAAACATTCATCTCTAGTCTATCATTAGAGTAATAGTAGAAGTAGAAATCAAAACTTTATTGTGAAAGTGCAATTTTAGGTAGTCCATTCGCTTGCTTTAAATATATACTCCTGACACCCCTTATAACTCCCAGTGGATTCGACCCCGACTCATAGTTGGTAATTATTATTGCATACGACCGTATCATATCTCTTATTGAGGTGTGTTGTGAACGTCATGAATTTTTGGCACCGTTGCTGGGGAGTTAAACGGTGCTAGCTATATATTTTTGGGTTTATTTTTGGAATATCTTCTTTTCCTTCCATGTTACTAACTTGTGTGAGAAATCATAGATACAACCATGGCGAACAATGAGCTCGAAAATTTGCCTTTGAAGGATGTAGATGTCGAGGATGAGCAAGTTGAGGAGGTTCCTCTTGAACCTCAAGCCAATAAAAGAGGACGAGTGTCTCATGACAATGTCCGGGCTCCACCCCTACCTCCACCACGAGCGGCTCCACACCGGATATTACCCAATGAAGGATATGCAAGTGCAATAGTCCCTCCCCGTATTAAGGCGGAAAACTTCCAAATCACCAATGTGATGCTCTCTTTACTTGAGCAACGGGGTTTCTTTACCGGTTCTCCAACTCAAAATGCGTACAAATATTTGAATGGGTTTGTGGACACTTGTTGGGGGAGCAAACAAACAAATTTCTCCAGGGATCCATTGAGGCTAAGGCTTTTTCCCTTCTCTCTACGGAGAAAAGCTTTAGATTGGTTGGAACGATTGCCGAACCATTCTATTCACACTTGGGATGAGTTGGTGGAAAAGTTCATTTCTAATTTATTCTACCCGGGGCACATGGCTACAATTCGAGATGAGATTTTGGCATTCAAGCAAGAGCCGAATGAACCACTACACGAGATATGGGAACGTCATAGTTTAATGGTTAAGGAATGTCCCAACAACGATATGACGGAAAACATGATTTAACAAACTTTCTATCGTGCGATTAACACAACCAACCAATGAGATGGCAAAAACGTCATCGTCTTGGCAATCCCGGGCCAATGTTCAACAAAACAATCCAAACATGATCCACCTTCACAAAGAATTGCAAGACCATGGGCAATCCATTGCCGAATTGACAACCACCATGACGCAACTAGCAAAGGCCCAACTAAAATCAAGTGCAAAATCCCAAGTAAGTCAATGTCATGGAGGGAGTGAACATGATGGTGAAAAAGAGGAGGACCAAAGGTCCACAAGTACAAAATCGAGTGGAGAACTATATGCAAGAAGGTAGTGGTTTTGAGCAAAATGATTCCTATAATGAACAAGAAGAGGAGGTGCAATATGTGAACAATTTTCAAGGGCAAAGAAATAATTTTCAAGGCCCAAACCAACAACAATGGCGACCTCAAAACAATCAAGACAATTGGAATTCTAACAATCAACGCAATTGGCATAACAACAACAATCAAGGGAATTGTCATAACAACAACAATCAAGGAAATTGGAATGGAAATAATCAAGGAAATTGGGGAGGGGAGGGGGTAACAATCAAGGCGGATGGAACAATAATCAAGACAACTAGGGGTCGGGTTTTCAAAGGCCCCCGATGTATCAACAACCGAGCAACCCGCCTCCTTATCTTCCCATTGGTTCAAGTTCTTCAACCAACGAGATGGGACGTATTGAAAATATGTTCAAGCAAATGATGGAAAAGAATGCCGATTTGAATGCCCAACTTACCTCACACAACACATCAACTTAGAAGTTCAAAATGGGGCAAATCTCTCAAGCTCTAAATTCTCGTCCTAAGGGGGCACTACCAAGTGAGATGGTAGTAAACCCAAAGGGTGGAAACAACATGGAACATGCCATGGCCGTTACTACTAGAAGTGGAAGAGGTGGGAATGTACCAATCTCAAGTCAAAGGCAACTTGTGGATGAAGAGCAAGAGGTGCAAGAAGAAGAGATCCTGAACAATGTGGTGCAACCTAATGATGAAGTCCGGATTGATATTGATAATAGTATGGAAGAGACTCAAGAGGAGGTGAACCCGTCTAGGGATCAAATTATTGACATACCGGAGCCGGTAGTGCAAAAGGCTAAGGCATCATTGCCTAAGCCTCCGCCTCCATACCCTCAAAGACTTGCCAAAAAAAATGGTGAGAATAAACTCAAAAAGTTCATTCAAATGATGAAGAGACTCTCAATCAATGTGCCACTAGTTGAAGCTTTAGAACAAATTCCCGGCTATGCGAAGTTTATGAAGGATCTCATGACAAAGAAGCAGTCTATGAATTTTGAAACCATCAAAGTCACTCATCAAGTGAGTTCAATTGTGCACTCTATGGCTCCTAAGTTGGAAGATCTCAGTGCTTTCACGATTCCTTGTACAATTGAAACTGTCGAGTTTGATAAAACTTTTTGTGATCTTGGCACAAGTATCAATTTGATTCCCTATTCGATTAGCAAGACTTTGGGGATTAGGCAACCAAGACCCACCTCTATGAGATTGAAAATGGCTAGTCGTACTTTGAAGAGGCCTTTGGAAGTGATTGAAGTTTTCTTGGTTCGTGTTGATAAATTCATTCTTTCGGCGAATTTTGTCATTCTAGATTGTGAGGTTGATTATGAAGTGCCGATTATTCTTGGGAGACCTTTACTTACTACGGGGAAGGCTTTTTGTGATGTTAAAGCCGAAAAACTTACATTCCGGGTTGGTGATGAAAAAGTGGTATTCCATGTGTGCAAGTCCATGCGGCAACCAAATAGCAATAAGGTGTGCTCTTTTGTGGACTTGGTGACCGATGTTATTGTTGATGACACAAGTGCTACAATCAATGTCGGTGATATGTTGGAGGCCGTCTTACTCAACTTTGATAATGACGAGATGGATGGCTTCATGGAATGTGTGAACTCTTTGCAAGAAATGGAATCGTACAACTATGCACCCTGAAAATTATCTTTGGATCTTGAAAATAGGACAACTCCTCCTGCAAAGCCTTCTATTGAAGAGCTTCCTATATTGGAGTTGAAGTCATTGCCTCCACATCTTCGGTATGAATTTCTTGGCGCTTGTTCTACTTTACCGGTTATTCTTTCCTCTTGTTTGACTAGCGTGTAGGTAGATTCCACTTTGGTACTGCTAAAAAAGAGGAATAAGGCTATTGGATGGACTTTGGCGGATATTCGGGGAATAAGACCCGCCTTTTGCATGCAATATCAAATTGGAGGATGGTGCCAAACTATCTTTGAACATCAAAGGAGACTTAATGAGGTTATGCAAGAAGTTGTCAAGAAGGAGATTATCAAGTGGTTGGATGCTAGGGTTGTCTACCCCATCTCCGATAGTTCGTGGACTTCTTCGGTTCAATGTGTCCCAAAGAAGGTAGGCATGACGGTGGTCACCAATGATAAGAATGAGCTGATTCATACAAGAACGATGATCGGATGGAGGGTGTGTATGAACTATCGCAAGCTCAACAAAGTCACTAGGAAGGATCACTTTCCACTTCCTTTCTTAGATCAAATGCTCGATAGATTGGCCGGCCGAGCTTTCTATTACTTTTTTTATGGGTATTAGGGCTACAACCAAATTTCTATTGCTTCGGAAGACCAAGAGAAAATAACCTTTACATGTCCTTATGGTACTTTCGCCTTCAAGCGGATGCCCTTTGGTTTGTGCAATGCACCAGCACCTTTTCAAAGGTGTATGACGGCTATCTTCACGGACATGGTGGAGGACTACCTTGAAGTTTTCATGGATGACTTCTCGGTGGTTGGAGATTCTTTTAATGATTGGCTTGCAAATTTGGATAAAGTGTTGGCTAGATATGAAGAAATAAATTTGGTGCGTAATTGGTAGAAATGTCATTTTATGGTCGAGGAAGACATTGTCCTTGGCCACAAAATCTCAAAGAATAAAATTGAAGTTGACAAGGCAAAGATTGAGGTGATTTCTAAACTTCCACCTCCAACTTCGGTGAAGGGTGTACGGAGTTTCTTAGGCCACGGGGGTTTTTACCGGCGCTTCATCAAAGATTTCTCTAAGGTGGTGAATCCGCTGTGCAAGCTTCTTGAAAAGGATGCTAAGTTCAACTTCAATGATGATTGCATGAGAGCTTTCGAATTGATGAAGTTCAAGTTGACAACTACCCCCATCATCACCGTTCCAAATTGGAGTGTCCCTTTTGAACTCATGTGTGATGCAAGTGACGTAGCGGTTCGGGTTGTTTTGGGACAATGCATCAACAAAAAATTTCATTCAGTCTACTATGCTAGTAAGACCATGAATAATGCCCAAGTCAACTATACCGTTACGGAGAAAGAGCTCCTTGCCATTATATTTGTAATTGAGAAGTTCTGCCCGTACTTGATGGGTGCAAAAGTCATTGTCCACACGAATCATGTGGCACTTCGGTATCTTATGAGCAAGAAGGACTCCAAAGATTGGTCGATGAGATGGGTGCTTTTTTTGCAAAAGTTTGATATTTGACATTCAAGGTAGAAAAGCGAGTGAAAACCAAGTGACGGACCACTTGCCTCGTTTTGAGGAGGAGGGAAGGCCGCATGATGGCCTTAAAATCAATGACTCCTTCCCCGACGAGCAACTCTTAGCTATTTCAATGAAAGAGGTGCCATGGTTCACAAATCTAGCCAATTTTCTTGTGTGTGAAATTATTCCGGATGAGTTCTCTTCAAACGAAAAGAAGAAGCTAAAACGGGATTGTCAAGGTTATTACTGGGATGAACCATACCTTTTTCGGATTTTTACAGATGAGGTGATTAGAAGATGTGTACCGCAAGAAGAGCAAGGTGAAATTCTTGGGGCTTGTCATTCTTCACCATATGGTGGTCATCATGATAGAGCAAGAATGGTGGTCAAAGTGCTTAGTTGCGGCTTCTATTAGTCCACTCTTTACAAGGATGTTAGTGAGTTAGTGAAAAGATGTGATGAATGTCAACGGGCCGGTGGAATCTCAAAGAAGAATGAAATGTCTCGCACAACCATTTTGGAGATTGATATTTTCGATATGTGCGGTATTGACTTCATGGGACCTTTTGTGAGTTTTTGTGGAAACATCTACATCTTGGTCGCGGTTGATTATGTGTCCAAATGGGTTGAGGTTGTTTCTTTACCCAACAATGAGGCAAGAAGTGTGGTGGCTTTCTTGAAGAAGAATATTTTCACAAGGTTTGGTACTCCACGTGCTATTATAAGCGATGGGGGGTCACATTATTGCAACAAGGCTTTCGACACTTTGCTTAGCAAGTATGGTGTTACTTACAAAGTCACGAATCCTTATCACCCACAAGCTAGTGGGCAAATGGAAGTCTCCAATCGGGAAATAAAAAGTATCTTGTCCAAAACGGTGAATGCTAATCAGACAGATTGGTCCAAGAAGCTTGACGATGCATGGGATTATCGGATGGCGTATAAAACACCTATTGAAATGTCGCCACACCGGTTGGTGTTCGAAAAAGCTTGTCATCTTCCGGTGGAACTAGAGCACAAGGCCATGTGGGCTCTAAAGAAGTTGAATCTTGATTGGGATGTAGCCGCTAACTTGAGGGTTGCACATTTGAATGAATTGGATGAGTTCCTGTACCATACTTATGCAAGTTCGTCCTTGTGAAAAATAAAAAAATGAAATATCTTCATAACAAACATATTTGGAACTAGGAGTTCAAAGTGGGTGATCTTTTGTTGTTGTTTAACTCAAGGTTGAGGAGTTTCCTAGGAAGCTAAAGTGTCAACGGAGTGGTCCTTTCGAAATTGTGGGTGTAACACATTTTGGTGCATTAGACTTGAAGAACAAAAACAATGAAGTATTCCGAGTCAATGGTCACGGGGTGAAGCACTATTTGGGAAAGGTTGAAGATATTCACGTCTTGGCAGTCATTCATTTCAATTAGTGGTATTTTGCATCGTGCCACAACGTTAAATCAGGCGCTTCTTGGGAGGCAACCCATGTTTCTTTTCATTTTTGTTTCTTTTGTAGTTAGGCGTTCTTTTTGTTCTAACTTGATTTGAAGTATGGTACAGGGCTGAGTGTGACTTACAGGAATTGTGGACCAAAATTTTGGCTAAGTGCTCTAAGAATTGCGGACCACAATTGATTTGTGCGGACCGCACAATTGTGGGTGTTGTAGCAAAAGAGCTATGCGGCCGCACAATTAGCTTGCAGACCGCACAAATGAGAGGTCGAAAATACCAACTCTCTGAAGTTTTAGCCTGTCAGAGAAATGGTCGATGTGCGACCGCACAGGAAATGTGCGAATGAACATGAAATCTGCGGCCCCACACAAAATTATGCGGACCGAAGATGGAAAGCTGAGATGAGGCCCCCAGTTAACAGAGTGCGGATCGCACATGAAAATGTGCGTACGCGTTCGACCTTCTTCCCCTTAGCGAACGACTGGTATAAATAGAGTAATAGGGCCATTTTTGCATTTTCACTCTGTGAACAAAAAAATCAGTGTTCTCTTGCAATTTCTTGGTGATTCTATCTGTTCACACACATAGCCAACTTGATCATTCCTCATAACACTCATTCATCTAGTTTGCTTCAATTTTATGTTAATATTTTTATTTTAGTTTAATTTGTAGATTTTTAATTCTTTTTAGGTCATTTGTCATTAGAATTCAATTGTGTATCCATGTGAGGTAAAATCTGAAGTGGGTTAACTAATACATGCTCTATGAGGACTGGGTTAGCATATTTTCATGTTTCTATGATGTTGCCATGTTTAATTGTGCACGAAATTAAAAAACCTGGATAGAAAAAATTGTTATGTACGTAGCTTTTAAAGTCTACGGCCGCACTTGATTTCGTGCGGTCCGCAGAAATTATTTTTAGGGCAGCATTAGTGAAGAAGGGATCTCCGGCCGTAAGATAAAATGTAGGGACCACAGAATTCCCATCACGGCCGCAGAATAGTACTTTTACTACAGAGAGTCCCTACATTGAAACTTTAATGATCGGCCGCAAGTCTAATTGGGCGGACCGCAGAAATCATGTTGCGGCCGCACATTAGCCAATTCTCTGTCATTAGAGAGTTGGCATTTTTGGGTTTCAGAGGTGCCGCCGCAAATGAAATTATTCTGACCGCAGATCACTTCCCCGCAAGTATGATCTAACTGTGTACCCTCACTTTGTCCTCTAGTTTATATTTTACTTGTCTATTTCCTTTGTATGTTTGAATATTGAGTTGCAACTAACAATCGTCTTTGCTTAGTACAGACAATGGTTCGATCTAGAGGACGCGGAGACACTTCAAAAGGGAGAGGTGAACCTTCTCGGGTCGAGGCAAGAGTGCCTTACCCCTTGGCCAACAAAAAACAATTAGAAAGAAAGCAACAGCCGGCAGAGGGAGAGGTGCAGATCTCTCTGAGACGAGCTCATATGTCCCGTCTAGGGAAGCAACAGACGGCAACTCAGCCTCTTTTCAAGAGCAGTCGGCCGTACAGTCAAGGCCGCAAGGGAGATACCAACTCAAGGACGAGCCATCTTCATCTCATAGCATTTTCCGTGATCGGAGAGTGCTAGTCAGTCTTCTGAGCCATAGGCTACACCAATCCCTGAGGCACGGGATGCATCAGTTCATGATATCCCCGATGATGGCAGAGGGGGAGATGCTACAGCTACTGGTCTTGAAAGATCGAAAAAGAAAGAGGTTTGGGAGGACCGCTTTGTCAGTCTGTCCGCCTTCACCAGCTTCCATGTGTGGTGCCTCGTGCAGTCGCTAACTCTTAAGCGACAATTTTCGATTACGAATTTGGAGAGGTACAACCCAGCCGTGTTGAGTCAGTTCAGGGAACGCAAGGGGTGGATGTGGTTCACCCAGAGTGTAGAGGATGCCAAAGAGTACCTTGTACGTGAATTCTACGCCAATGTGGCTCATACCAAAAAGGGGACGAAGGTGACCAAAGTACGTAACCTCAAAGTGAGGTTTGACCAGTATACACTCAACGCGTACGTGGGCTTCGAGGATGTTGAGCCGACAGAGTATTTGGAAAAATGTGCACTAAAGGAGGTAGTTCGTCCTTGGCTAGCTGAGATTCTGGAATCACCAGGACCATCACCACCATGGATTAACACTGGGGTTCCTATCCACTAGAACACCTTGATCTTTGAGGCAAAGGGGTGGTAGACATTTGTGTCCAGCAGACTAGATCCGAGCCAGAATAAGACTCACCTTCCGATCCCTAAGGCAGTTCTGGTGGCTTCTATTATGGCCGGATACCCAATCAATATGGATGCCGTGATGTCGGCCAACATTTCAGTGATCGCTCGGCAAGATGACTCGTCCTACCCGTATCCTAACACTATTACAGAATATCTAACCGATGCAAAGGTAGAGCCAAGGGATTATGACACAAAGGTGAAGACGAAGAAGCCTTTTACTTGGTACTTACTGATGGATGCGAGCAATCCGAAGAGGAAAGTTCAGCCTCCCACCACCACAGGCCAGTTTGATGAGCCAGCAGTGGTAGCTCCTAAGACAGTTGATGTTCCATCCACTTCGGTTGAGCCTTCCTCCAGTGCTGCAGCTATGTCTCCACCATCATCCACGGGCCCTACTAAAGCTCCTGCCATAGCTCCCACCTTGGCTTTGAAGCTAGTTCCCGTGCCTACTCACCCACTATCTGCACTGCGAGTCTCCTAGACATTGGCGAGTCTCAACAACTGACTATACAACGCCACCATAAAGTTGTCTGACTTGTCCAATACTGTTACAGCGCAGTCCACCTCACAGGCATCATAAGTTCCTTCTGACATTAAGGAGACGTTGAAGAAAATTCTAGAGAATGAGAAGACTATCATGGACACCTTGGTACAACATGGGTTGGTAATTGAAGAGCTGGAAAAGGAAGTAAAGAAGATGAGGAAGTCCTAGACCAGCAAAAAGTCAGTGGACAAACTCCGAAAAGTGTTGACCAGGATTGCTACTACCGGAGATCTCCCCTTTGATATGCTGCTTGACCCACACCATCCCGTCCCAGATCCTTCAGCACCATCTGCACAGGTGGCACCAGCTGGCCAGTCAGAAGAGCCGGACCTTGCTGCCGACACTGCTGAGGCACTATGTCAAATGTTTGCCAACCCAGCCACACCTAGAGTTGAGGATGATGAGATTCAGTTGGATGATCCTGAAGGCGATGGCATTGCTAGGGACACAGAGATGTCCAAGGAGCCATAGGGAGTTTTCTTTACTCTTCCCTCTTTTACTCTTATTTTGCTAAGCACTAGGGACAATGCTTACTTTTATTCGGGGGGTGGAGTTTATTTGATATATTTGGTATTTTGATACATTTGGCCTGTAAAACAGTAAAAATTTGATGATATTCTCTATTTTCTTATTTATATGTATATATCTTCTCTCTCTCTCTCTTACTATGTATATTCATTCTATCTTTAGTAGTTTTGCTCATTAGCTTTTTTATCTTTGTTTTTGCTTATTAGCTTTTTTTTATGTTTTAGTAGCGTATTAGATCTTGTTTTGTTTATTAGCTTCTTTTTATGTAATAGTATATAATAAGCCTTTGATTTTCTTAATTCCACGGTTCTTTTTAAAGGTAGTTGTTGTGTAAACCGGATGACTCGTTTCAATGATGGATGGCATGACAACATTCATAAGAGAATGAGTCTGTTTTTGTGTTTAGGTAATAATAGTAGTAATGAATAAAAAGACCTAATTAAGTCATGCTCGAAGAATCAACCATGATTCAATTGGCACCAACACACTTAACAGCGTGCTTATGGTTAGAGAAAAGGTTTTTGAAAGAAATAGCTCTAGTAGTGACTTTGTGACTCTTGTGTTGACTTTGGCAATCATCGAGTGATTTAGTTGGACCATAGTGATCTTTAAACTTGAATGTGGTCATTTCGAACCCTCGCCTCTGTCCTCTTTTACAATCTAGTTGTGTGAGGGGTGAGATGAATTGTTGTTAGTCTAGCTATCTGTGCGAAGGGTCTAGAACTTTCCCCAAATGTGTTTCAAGGCGAAATCCTAAGTTTTGCTTGGTTTGAGAAGTGACTGTAGGCTCTCCTTGGCCCGTTTGAGTTTTCTATTGCCAACAAATGTCATTATCCCTAGTCAACCCCTTTGAACCTCTAGCCTTTCTCATTTGATAAGCATGTTACAAGCCTTTAACAATTTTGTTGTGACCTTCTCTTGAAACCCGAGCTTTTCTTAACACTCTTGTGAAACAAATAGCTTAAAACGTAAGTTAGGGGAGAGATGAGGAACTTGAAAAAGGTATCAAGTCATAAAAGGAGAAAAGAAATGATCTCTATAAGAAGAGAAGGCAAGAAAAGAAAAGAACAAAAAGAAAAATGCAAAAAGTGAATAAGTGGAAGGGTTGAATGGTTTCGAAAAAAAAGAGGTAATGATCCCAAACATGGAGAAATCAAAAAGGGAGAAAAAGAATGAAATGATCAAGAAAGAGTAATGCTAAATCTCTCTAGTCCCTAATGAAAAGAAAGTGCCTCTAAGAATTGGCAA
Source organism: Nicotiana obtusifolia (assembly GCA_002018475.1). NCBI lineage: Eukaryota > Viridiplantae > Streptophyta > Magnoliopsida > Solanales > Solanaceae > Nicotiana > Nicotiana obtusifolia. The sequence continues at coordinate 28,938 of MCJB01033496.1, read as the reverse complement.
AGTGTGAGCCGAAAAATGAAAGATGGAGTGTTTTAAGGAAAGGTGTAACCACTTACCCATACGGTAACTTACCCTAACCCAAAAGCCTTCATTACATCCCGAAAGAAGTCCTACTTGATTTCAAACCGAGTGAACTTACATTAGTGGTGATCTACATGGGAGGCAAGCCTATGGTACTTGACGTCGTACTTGTGACATTCTCTTGAGAGAGATGAGTGAACCTTTCATAAATCTTTGGATTGAGTGCTAAGTTTCTTAAGTGAGCTTGGAAAATGAAAATTAGAAGAAGATTTTGGATTCTACCATGGCCTACATGATAGATCAAGAGTTCTTGATGAGTAAAGTCAATTCTTGAAGCTCAAATGTCACAGTAGAACTATATGTGCATGAATGCTTAACTTGTCGTCTTGTTGATATTGCATGAGTAGTGTGGGTAATTATTGGTCCCAACTAATGTGTGATGGCTCACCTTTGACTCGCTGAAATGACCCTTAACTTTTGGAGGTGGGAACTAATTTATTTGCTTGAGGATAAGCAAAGACCTAAATTTGGGGGAGTTTATAAATGGGGATTTCGACTGCTCATTAGTACCTTTTAGCTTTTGTTTTAGTCAGAAAGTATTGAATTGTGTTCTCGAAACTAATGAAATTGTGCAAATTGCAGAAATGCTAGAAGTTAAGTCTCCCATGATAAAATCCAACTCAAAAAGATGTGTTCTGAAGCACAAGACAATAAAGGGTGCTAAAGCAAAGATGTACGATCTGCAGAAGGAATTCTGCTGCCGCAGAAGAAATTGCAGACCGTAAAATTCCATCTACGGCTGCAAACCAAGCAGCAGAACCCAACAGGATTTTCAGCAATGTGCGGACCGCAGAAGAATTGTGCGGCCGCAGAACTGGGCTTTCACTGACAAAGATTCAAATTTCAGAGAACATGCAAAAAAAAAAAGACCAAGTCCTGACGCCTTTGTGAAGTGCAGACCATACAAGAATTTTGCGGCCGCAGAAGTTGCTTCAAGGCCGCAATCCAAAAATGTGCAAGGCTCACCTTCCTGGCAGCTGAAGAAATCTGCGGACTGCTCATGGAATTGTGCGGCCGCAGAACCTCCCGAAGGGAATTTTTGTCTGCGATTTTTGGCCCAGTATATTAGACGAGTTTCAAAATTTTAGGTTAAGTTTGAACATTAAAAGTTGTTGTAGCCGTTTCTTTTTACTACTTTAAGAAGTTTGACATTATTTTAGTATTTAAACATTAGATTTCATCATTTTAATCTTTCATTATGAGTTTAATTAGCTTTTCTTCTTTATTTTCTTCAATTCCCATTATGAGTAGCTAGATTTTAGGGTTGCGATCCAACCCTAGTGTAAACCTTATGGGTACTTAATTTAATTCTTGTTTATGATTAGTTATTGAATATTTAGCTTAGTTCATGCTTCAATTTTAGAATTAATGGTTGCAAACATTGATTCAATCCTATTTAACTTAGTCTCTACTTGAGAAAGAGGGACCTAGTCTAGGATAACTTGGCTAATAATGAACTGGGTTAGTTGAGAGATTGATTAGCCTAATTAAAGGGTTAAAACTAGAGATAGTAAGAACCCGACTTGAGATCATATCAACAATTTTGCTTGATACCCATTTGGACTTGAGAAAGCCAAATAGGAAAAAATCACTCTTTGACTGAGAGGTATTGAGTGAGTAACGTAGAGTTGAGAGCTATAATACACCCCAATCAACAAAATAAGTGTTAACGTCTTCATCCCATTAGACAAACACCTAGGTTATGGTCACATTCCTAGGTCTTTAAAGTATTTGGTAAAAGATCAAAAACATTCATCTCTAGTCTATTTACCTTAGCTTGCTTTCATTAGAGTAATAGTAGAAGTAGAAATCAAAACTTTGCTATGGAAGTGCAATTTTAGGTAGTCCATTTGCTTACTTCAAATATATACTCCTGACACCCCTTATAACTCTCAATGGATTCGACCCCGACTCATAGTTGGATAATTATTATTGCATAGGACTGTATCATATCTCTTATTGTGGTGTGTTGTGGACGTCATCACCCTTTCTGTTGTTATTACATGACCCATGTATTCCACCTTAGATTTCCCAAATGAACATTTTGATTTCTTAGCAAAGAGTGTTTGCTCTATCTAGATATCAAAATCTACTTTCAAGTGCTTCCCGTGATCATACAAGGATTGGCTGTATATTAGGATGTCATCAAAAAATACCAGCACAAATTTCCAGATATGGTTGGAATACCTGATTCATCAATGCTTGGAAGGTAGCAGGTGCATTGGTTAGCCCAAAAAGCATAACCCTGAACTAGTGATGTCCCATGTGAGTTCTGAAAGCTGTTTTGAACACATCCTCAGCCTTCATTCTTATCTGATGATAGCCGGCTCTTAAGTCCACCTTGAAAAAGATCACTGATCCATAGAGCTCATCTAAGAGATCATCTACAATAGGTATTGGATACTTGTCTTTTACCGTGATATCATTCAGGCCCCTATAGTCCACACAGAACCCCCAACTCCCATCCTTCTTTTTTACTAATAAGGCTGGTGATGAGAAAGGAGATTGGATTTGTTGAATGGTTCCATTGGTCAGCATCTCATCAACTTGCTTTTCTAACTTTTCTTTTTTATAGTGGTTATACCTATAGGGTCTCAAGCTGACTGGTGTAGCTCCAGGTTTCAAGGGAATGGAGTGATCTAATGATCTAACAGGAGGCAACGTCTTAGGTTCTGCAAAGACATCATCATATTCTCTCAGTACTCTTTGGATGGATTCCTCTGGTTCTTCTATTTCTAGAGGTTGTTCCACACTCATCACAAATAGGTGAGCCATGAGTGCCTGTCCCTTCTTCAGTAGTCTTCCCATAGAGCTGCTTATGTTGAGGCTACCTTCTTGTGGAATAGCATAAAGCACAGTTTTGTTCCCCTTTCTCCCAATGGTCACACACCTCTTCTCATGATCAAACTTGGTCGTATTATACTTTTTCATCCAGTCAATTCCAATACAATGTCATAACCCCCCAATTTAATGATCCTAAGATCCTCCTGGAATGGTTTACCCAGCATTTTCCAACAGAACCTAAGACAATTGGAACTACACAAGACATACCATCCGCAACTGTCACTCTCATTGGTGCACAGTAAGCGAAAACATAACCAGTTTCTTTAACAGCTTGTTCATTAATGAAGCTGTGAGTTGCTCTTGAATCAACCAATACGATGAGGCTTCTATTCTTGGCTATACCTCTGACCAATATGGAGTTCACTCCTTTGCTAATTCCTGAGAGTGCACTCAAGCAAATTGCTTCTTGCAGTTCTTATTGAATCTCATCTTCAATGATGATTTCAGGTGGAGTATTGCCCTCATCTATGATCTCCTCAATTTCTCCAACCATGAAATTCAACTGCTTTGATTTGCACTGATGACCAGGGGTGTATTTATCTCCACATCTGTAACATGGATAATAATTCTTCCTATACTTGTACACCTCAGGACTCAATCTGAAAGTATTGTTTCTACTAGTTGGCACTGGTGTTATTTTTTGATTTACTGGACCTGCTGTGAATGGTGATGACTTAGCAGAAGTTTTATTCTTTCTTTGCACAGCCTCAATAGCGTTTTCCCGCATTCTAGCTTGTTCAATGGCATGACTCAAGGTGGTTGGTTTGAACATTTTGACAGCATACTTAATGTCTTCTTTAAGGGCTACCATAAAACTGGAGAGAAAATGAGACTCATCCAAGGCTGGATTTCTAAGTATCATTTGAGCCTTCAGATCCTCAAACTTTGCCAAATATTCATCTACAAATGCTTGTTTGTACTAGCTTATTGAATTCCTCCACTACATCTTCCATCAACACTAGACCAAATCGTTTACATAATTCTTCTTTAAATTCGATCCAAGTTACCACTTCGTTAATTAAGATATAAGAATTATACCAAGTTTCTGCTATCCCATTCAAGTAAAGAGTTGCTGCTTCAACCTTCTGATTTTCAGTAGTTTTGTATAGATTAAAATACCTTTCACACTTTCTAGTCCATACCTTGGGTTCGTGGCCTTCGAAGCTAGGTAGTTCCCATTTAGGAGGTGGAATTGGTAATCCCTGTCTGAGAAGCCTTGCATTTGGTGCTGGTATCGGCAGCAGCCCATCGCCAACTGGATTAGCATTCTCAAGTCCTCGATTTTGCCTTAATTCTAGTGTCGTTAAGCTCTAAAATGAACTCCAAGGTTCCCTAAATGCCTACTTGTGTCTGACTCATTTCCCTTTGACTATTGCTCAGCTCCTTTAGCACTTTATCATGCTTGGCTATTCTCTCGTCCATGGTTTTCATCCTCGTCCCTTCCACCATAGCTTCTTACACAGGTCGTATATTTGAGGCTCTGATACTAAATGTCACGTTCTAAAACAAAATTAATGAGATTAACATATTTTGGGATAATTTTTTGGATTTTCTTATAAACGAACTATAAATTCAAATTACAATCTAAATGAAACTAAGTAACAGGAAGGAAAAATAGTTTCCAGATGAGACTCCATTGGTATGTTAAGAATCTGCAGAGGAGCAAAGGGGAAAGGATCAGAGGTGAGAAGGAGAAGAAGAATTTAGAAGAAGAAGATGAGAGCAAGTGTCACAGGGTGAGAGAAGAAGAAGAAGAAGATACCGGAATTTTCGCTAATGACCCCCTCTGTCTCAGTTGGATGGTTTTGTAACAGAATTGAGAGTGACAGCTGGCAAAATCTGAACCATTCATGCTTATTTATTCTAGTTTAATCTCAGCCCTCTATTTAATGATGTCCCTGTTATCCTTTCTCGAGTTCGAGTCTCAGTAGGTACAATTTAGGATTTAGCTCATGACAGAGAGAGAGAAGATGTTCTGGAGCGTTAATTTTCTTATCTGGAGATGGCGTTACTTCTCCACGTTTGTTCGAGATTTAGCTGAGAAACCAGCGGTGCTTCCACATGTTAAGACTAGAACTACATGTGTTGAGATAGATAAGTGATCGACCGAATAGCTTTGAAATGACAATAGTATCCTAAGATTATTTTTTATTTTCATAGAAGCACACATGTTGACCTTGAGGCGTTTGATATTCCTTCTTATTAATAAGTAGTAATAGTAAGTTTCAATTTAGATGAGGTAGTTTGAATCGGCACGGAATTTAAGAAAAAAGAAGGATTTTTGAAACTTGTGGTCTTAAAAGCTTAAGGGCTAAAAGCTTTGTAGGATCATGATATTTGTGTGACTATAAAAGCTTTCCATTAAGGATAAAATGAGTAAAATTAATAGTTTAAAATTAAATTATTTTTAAATTTTAGAATATGTCATTTATTTTAAAATTAACAAAAAAGAAAAATATCTCGTCTAATTTGAAACGGAGGGGCATTAGACAACAAATCTAATAACATATATATAGTTGTGTAAATATTGAGTGGATTAAGCTACTTTGAAATGGTAAAAGTGTTCCGAATGCCTTAGCTGCTGACAATGACAAGCTGCAGTTAGGTCGTTAGGATAGCCATTTCACTATAGTTTGTAGTAGAAACGTGGAAAGTGGTATGCGCTAAAAAGCAACACGTCTCATTAGCATGAGCGTACGTGGCCTTTAACCGTTTCACCCTTCCATCAATATATTTAAAACTTCATCAACGTTGTCAAAATTTCCAGTTTTCTCAACTCAGTCGGTCATTGCACCTTTCCAAGAACAAAATTTCTGCCATGGGACAAGGCGAGGAATCGAAGACCAGAAATGAACCCAGCGTTGAAGTTCAGGTATATATCTACCTTTGACTTTGATTTTTCATTAGGTTGTTGCAAATATGTCCCACAAGTTCATGACATATGGATGATTAATGTCCAAAACTAAACGCTACAGGAAAGAGGAGAAATATTCTTCTTTTACCGACCAAAAGTTGGAAAAGAAGAAGCACATGACCCCAACGATGTCCAGCGCTTGTACATCGTTCTCCGTCCGGAGTCCGGCGAACATTCCGTCGAAGTCAAGCAAGATTCTCATTCCGGCAAGGAAGGTGAAGAGCTCAGTTCTCATACAGACCCTGAAAAACCCAACCGTGACATTTCCTCCGATAAGGAACATTCCGGCGGTGAGGGTGGACATGGAACAGAAGAAGTTAACATTGAGAAGCAACCTTTGCTCCGGTTCACTGTAATGGGCCGGAAAAGTCTCCCGGATCCTAGTAAGAAAACGGGGCACCGACCATATTGGGGTTTCGTGGAAATGGTGACAACGAACGTAGACGATGTAAGAGCAGCCCTCAAGGGCGAAGAATACGACACATCAACCAGAGGACACCGAGTAGTAGCACCAGCTAGAGCTGTAGGAGAAGGAATATATAGAATTCTGCGGCACAATCCGGGGAAGAGAATGCATACTCATTTAGTTTACAAGCTTGAATTTCCAGCGGAGGATGAGAAAAATGAACCGCAGGAGGAGTTGAACATAAAGAGAGAAGGGTCATTTCTGATTCAGATTAAGAACCCGGATTTACATGGAAGTGGGAAAACTCAGTTTAGGGGACTTCAGAACAAGAGGAAGGCGACATTTCCAGCACATTTACAAGGTGAATTTGGGCAGCTGAGATACCATCCTGCGGATCCTCCAGATTTTTTGAACTATGAAGGATGTGAATTTCTGCTGATATCTGCATCTGACAATATAGAAGAGGAGTTAGGGTTGGAACTGAAGACAGAAACTGAAGGAGAAGAAGAAGCAGAACATGATCCGTCTTGTTCGGATTTGGTGAAGACTTTTGGTGAAACTGCTCCTATCCGTGCCCTTCTTAGAGGCACTTGGGTTTGACCTTTTTTAAGGTAGAAGGCGCCTTAACTCTTAGGAGTACTAATTATGTAGATGTCAGGTTTGTCTTTTAGATGTAGAAGGGTACCTTGTAAATGGTAGGACTGTTGTAGTTAGGAACACCGTTCTTGAACCTATATTTTGTTTAACAGTGAATTAGGACTTTTGACAAGTTCTACTTCTACACGGTTAGTGTGTATATTCTGTTACTTGTATTCTATAGATTCCTACTATGTGCAAGTCCTTACAAGCTGGCCTGGTTTTACAGTTTAATCTTCGCCGTTACGTTTCACTCCTATGTTTTACGGATGTTGTATAAGGCTCAGTTTAGCTGCCAATTACCTCAGTCTTGAATAAGTGCTCTTTTCTAGTGCATGAACTTGTTAATGGGGTACAGTGTGCGGAACTAAACAGTAACGGCTGCGATGCCAACATAAAGCGCTTAATTTCGAGAATTGCTTAGTTATCTTGTAGTATTGGTTATTTTTTGAAATATGTACAGCACGTCTTAAAAGGATATCCGTTAATACCAAAAAAAAAAAAGATGGTAATCGCCCTAAGAGGTGCAAAACCCTTGTAATCGTTCTAACATCATTGAAACACCACATCATAAAAAAGTCTTTTTTATAATCCATGACTAATACACGTCTTTAAATCTGAATCAGATCTTTTAGCATTAAGACAACCTCAGTTCACTTTTTTCACTTGGAACCATGGCGTGCCAAATCCAACTTTGGATAGATAAATCGTATTAACTGGGAGCAAATAAATGTCTTTAACAACAAATGACGTCGACAAATTGGATCCAGCTCTTACAGAAGTGAATTCCTGGGGCTTGGAGGCGGTTCCCTTGCTGAATCAGTTGATATGCTAGTAAAGAGAGACAGAGACCGGACCTCATATTGTCCAGAACCTGATGCCCAAATCTTGGAAAGAAAATGCATAGAAATCCTTCTGAAGATGGTAGAAGCTCTCAAGTCAAACAAACAGATGAACTGATAAAGGCCATAAAGGAATCACAAGACAGGGATTCAAGAAAAGTAGGCAAACATTCGCCTGAAACTAAAGAAACTGCATAACACATTGCTGGAAAAAGAAGACAATAGCCATAAGTCATAACGTAGAAAGTTTTAGTCACCACTGTATTTGATATTACTGGTAGGATGCTCCGGCGTGGGAATTATAAGATTATATAACTACTTTTATAGCACAAACCCAAAATTGGAGAACATTACCGCGACAAGCATTACAAATTTCCTGGAATTCAGTCATACTATCAGCAGCTCAACATCTGAACTGAGCGACTGGGGAGGAAAATGATAACAAGCACCTCGCTAAATTAATATTCTAAACATCTAGAAGTGATATTTCTGTTACAGTATTAGTTATAATGTTCTTGTACAGCGAACAAGAAAGAGACTCTCCAAATTCCCCCACCATTTTTCATAGGTGAATGTAGAAATGCTAAAAAATTGACTACTCAATCTACATAATTTTCTCAGTTCTGATTAAGTTCCCCTTGGGATAAACAAACTGAATCACAGTTGCCAAAATTCACCGGGGGATACTCCTTGCTTCCATCGTGGAGCGGACTAAAAAATTCCAGAGTTAACTATCAGATAATCAGCTAGCAAGACCAAAACTACAAGCAACAGGATCTCAGAGTAAAACATCAAAAGTCATCTGGACCATCATCTTTCATCACTGAATTGGGACCATCGTCAAATCCAGAACCAGGGGCAAGCTCATTAAGATCAAGAAAGCGCCTTTTCCCTCCAATTTCAACATCATCTTGATCTGGACTGCTTGTTCTCTTTGGTACATTGTTTTGATCTGCTGTTGCTGTCTCAGATGGCACTTCAACAGGTTGCTCAGCTTTCACCTCCTGATTGACATAGTTTTCCTCTGTGTTTTCACTTCCCATCGAGAACTCAACATTATCACTTGCATCATATTGCTCTTCGGATCCATTTGACTTCTCAGGTTTCATTGACTCGGTCTCAGATTCTGACAGCTCTAAATGGCTATAATTGATACGGTTTCTGGTTACCCTGTTACTGCGTCTTAAACCTGACTGAAGGTTGCTCACTGACCTTAACTTGGTTTCTCTTCTTGTGCGGCCCGGCAGTTTCTTAAATCCCCGTGGCTCATCACTCTCCTCGCTGGCACTCAGGGAATCTGCTTCATCTTCATCCTCCTCTTCTTCATCTTCAGGATTTTCTTCATCCCAGTGGTACTCATCATCTCCTTCCGAGCTACTTGACACCTTTCGATGTTTTCGTTTCCTTAAATATTCTTCATCATATACTGCTTCACCCATTATATCATCATCACTGTCAAGATCTGCCTCATTTTCAGACATTGCTTCAACAAACTCTGATGCAGAATAGCGTTGGGGTCTCTGCCTCCTACGATTGCTGCATGTAAGAAGAGTACCAGTTAGTCATTGAAGGAAAAAACCAAAGAGATCTCAAAACACATGGAGCAAGTACCTTCGATCTAATAGTTCATCTTCATTGTCTTCGTCATATTCATCGTATTCAGGTGATTTAGGAGAATGCACTCTGAAAGACACATGTTGAGACAAGTGTGGAGGACTACCCAATCTACCATTTGTAGAAGTTTCATGCTTTGTAGCAGCTTCTCTCCTCAAAGTAGGTTCTGGGGATGGTTGATTCTTCCTGAAAGGAGACAAGAAAGAACAAACATGTCAGCATATTACAAAAGACACAGACGGGGAGAGACTTTCCAATAGAAAATCATCCTTACTTGGTTAGCTTGATAGCCTCATTAATTGACCGATCGTAATCATCTGTGCAATACCCAATGTCCAATTAGACGTCAAATACTTGACCATCACACAAGCAAGACCAAATGAAATGCACTTACCAAATGTGTAGGTCACAGGCTTCCTACCCCGCAAGGCGCGTCCACCACCAAGACCATCCATATTTAGCATGTTATCAAGCATCAATGCCTGTCTATGTTGTTTCTTCAGCAATTTCTCTTTCCTCTGCACAAAACACAATCTCAGTACCGGTAGTCCCATAATATGAAGTCAGTGAAAAACAGAACAGCTCAGAGCTTGGGACAATGAATCATAGATTACCTTGTGGACCCTCTCAACCTCAGAAAGCATGTCATTTTTCAACTTCTTTCCAACAGAAGCCTCTGTTCTATTTTTACTCGAGAATAGCTTCTCCTGTAGTCACAATGAAGGTACTTCACAATGAGGTGATAGCGCTTAAGGTAACAAAAAGTGAAGAAAATAGGGAAAATGGAGCAAAAGGATAATGTTAAAGAAAGTGGTGGCATTAAGCTGGGAGGGATGTCCTCCAAACAAAAGGTGGTTACAACTTTCAAATTGCTTCATTTTAGTAGGGAGCGAAATTTTCAAATGGAAATTGCAAGGTTCATCTGGAAAGCTTATTAATTCAAATCAAAACCATTTTCAACCTCCTGTTAGCTAAACAAAGCTAAACCACGAAGTGAAATAGGACAGTTAATCATTCAGACTGCAATTATCAAAATAGAAATGCCTTTTGACCCAGATTTAAGTTGACAAGTTATCAACGCAGCTAATAAAGGATAAAAACCCAACCAACTAAATTTTCAAATAAAATAATCTTTTAGGGATAGGAAAAAAAGATGTACTCGTGTAGAGTTAATTACCAGACCACCAAAGATGATTCCGTGTATGTAACTGCTCTTTCTTTGAAATTTTATTTGCAGTACACTATTACCTTATTCGTTTTGTATTTCCCATTATTTCTTTTTTTCTTTGTTTTAAAATCTCAATAGTTCTTAGTCTTCCCTAGTTTGTTTACGTCCTTTTCTTGGTGCCAATTCTTGGTAAATCTGAAAAATCCAAAAGTTGCTTGCCTGTTTTTTCTCTTTTTTTGCCCTGTGAAGAAAGCTGTTTGTCATCTTTTGAGCGTGTAAAAAAAGGAAGCAAGTTAAGCATCATGATGGATTTGTTTTCCTATATTCATTGGTCAGAGCTAAAAAGTTTTAAACAAAAGATCTCAGAGTATAATATTACTTTTCTGTGATGAGTTTGCTTGATTAAAACTATTAACTTAACTATCTCTCTTCCATCAGAGAGTTCTTGTAGACAAACTCATATTTATTGTTTCATGAATTTATATGAACTTCTCTCTTTTTTTGCAAAAAGCAAGGTAAATCTCAATAAGTTTATGTTCTTATCAAGAAAAAAAAAAGAATCATGATAATTTTGTGATTTCATCTACTTTATAGTTATTAGCGTCTATCCAATACACCAATGCAGCACTCTCAAAATTTGCTATATGCACTAGCTCAATCATCTCATTGAGAGTAAAGTGAGAAGTTTAAAGTTAAAATGTTTCTAAAAATAGAAAGGTGCCATTCTTTTGGGAAAAACTAAAAAGAAAAAAGTATCAAAATAATTTGGGACAGATGGAGAGTCAGAATTCACGATTTTAGTTAAAGAATTTGACAATTTGAAAAATTATAAAAGTTGTATAAAGTAATAATACTAGTCAAATAGTGTACATTTTGAGACGTACCAAAATCAAACAAGTGGAGTATAAATTGAAAGTGGGAGTATATGATATGAGAGCAAAGAGCGAAATTCCAGAGGAAGGGACTACCTCTAATCAGATACCAAAACCACAATAGATTAAGCATGGTTGTGGAACTCAAAGATCTTCAGATCCTTTTAAGGACATTAATACTAACAAATCCATGACCTTGGTATCCTATAATTCTTCTCAAAGCATTGGTGCACAGATGAAAGAGATTGTGACAATCATTTTTAAGAATTATAACATAATAGATAGAATATAAGCAACAGACCACGATAAGAACTTACAGAAACATCCCCGAATTCATCGAAATTAGTTGCAACAGTTTCCCACTGGTAACATGAGTTAGGTATTGCCGGAACATTCTTGCCCTTTCCTTTCTTGACTTCGACCTTTCTAATCTCTCGGTACAATCGATGCCCAATGACAGGATCATCCTCATACCTGTAAATGAAGTTAAAAGCAAACAGACTTTTGCAGTGAACAACATTGACCATGGGAAAATATCTATTCTCCACCTAGTGCTGTGAGAACCTATAAACAGTATTACGTAATATCTAAGAAAATGGAGGTATTGCAAGTGAGTAATCTACCAGTACGAAATTCCATGAGAATCACCGCCAATACGTTCTTTTCGGAAAAGTGAAAGGCGAACACCTTGTTTCAAGGAATCGTCTATGTAGTTACGAATATCTTCTTGCTGCAAAATAACCAACCATATTGGGACCTCAAATGACACTAAAAATTAAAAACTTCAGAAGGGTTAGACTAAAATCCAGAGAAAGCTACGTAAGCCTGTACATTATCCAGTACTAGGTGCTCAAGAAGGGTTTAAAGGACTACTCTGCCTCATCACATCTTTGTTTTAAATTGAAAAGAACGTTGCCTCACCACATTCCGTCTAATCCTTGATCTTCAGACTAAAATGCTTTTTATACTTCTCTTTTCCCATTGACGGAAGAAAATTACATGTGGTGGACCAATCTCTATCATTTAGGTGCGATGATGTGCTGCATTAGAAGGTTCCAAAACCAGATATTGGAATCTCATTGAAGATCGCTGAGACCACATTATGAAAAATAGGCTAAAGGTATTTTAACAATCACCCAGCTTAACCGTTTTGGTAATTTGAAGTGCCTGCTTCTCTTCCTTTTCTTCTTTTGAGAATAAATGCTTTATTATAAATTATAAACACTGCAGATGCCTGTATGATGCAGGAAAATCCTGTTTACTCAAGTTTTTTTCCTTTTTTCTCCTCTTTTCTCTGCTTCCTTTTTGTTGGGGTGCAAACAGGGCCCCATATAGTGAAACTAAACTTAATCCTAGAAGAGATCTAACATAACTTAGACACATCTAGTAAATGGAGAAGAGTCGCGACTTGAAAGAGGACAAGGATGAACTTCCAAAACAACTATACCCTTCATTTTATGAGATATACCAAATGCCTGAGAATACTTCTAAGACAACTACATCCTCAATCAACAATGGCAGTCCAATTTCACTATTCAAGAGTCAAGCAGAATCTATCTCTGCCTATGATGATAACTTATATTTTTTTGGTTGATTGCAATGGGAAAGATTGAACATTCAGGTATATTCATACAGTTTATAAGTGTCTAAATTAAAGAACAAAGTTAAGTCTGATCCAACTTTGATAACTCAGTAGCTATTTTCTTATCTTTTCTGGATAAGCTCCTATAAACCAAGTCAAACTGAACAGCTGAGAATGCGACAAATATTGTTTAAGAAATCCTTAGCCTTCAAGAATTGATCACCCAAATATAATAAGCAAACCTGTCTCTGAGACCAAGTGAGCTTGGAATTAACACAGCGTATGGCAAGAATTAAGGTAAAATAAAATTTAGATGCAAAATACCTCAACACGAATATCACATAGTGCTTTCAAAATCACCACACGGACTGCAGGATCTAGTGCATTATAAGCTTCAATTTCAGCCCTGAAAACTCAAAGGGGCTAGTTAACATGCATAAACTTTTTTTGATAAGTACATACACAAACCAAATGCACTTCAAGAACAAAAATCTATCTAACTCACCCATGTGACGCAACTATAGGTAGTTCCCCTTCAGCAACCTGCAGAAAGTGGCAGTTACTTATTTAATAAGATGTACAACTAAAGCTCACTTCAGTTTATTCAAATGGTTAAGTTACCCAATGCCACCAATCTCTTAATTTCCTGCACAAAACCGTAATCCATGTATTGTGTCCAAGTGCCACTCGGGTAACTGGTGGAATTGCCTACAGAGATAGGGAAAAGAAATAGAAATGAGAAAATGGAAAAACCTTAAATTGGTAGAATTTCAATGTAAGAGCATTTTAAGCAAATCCAGTTCCAAAAACGTTAGTCTAATTACTGGAGATGAAAATGTGTGTACACATGTACCAGTGGTGATTCAAATCATCAAAACATCTTTTATTTAATTGAGTGTTAAATCACTGAAATATTAGAAGCACAGCTTTGATATAAAGCTCAAGGAGAGCAAAATTATCTCTCTGAAATGGCTCCCTATAGAGCATAAAATTCAGTTAGACGAACGCATCAACAGACCAGTCTCCTTAAAACATTAAATGTTAATGTTAAGCTCAAGGACAATAAGAATAGGGATATAGCATGGAGGCAAAGATCGTGTGCCTAGTAAAAATGTTTGAATTGAATGCGGACTTTTGTTATCTGTCAAGCATGGGATGGACTGGCAGTCAACTTTGAAAAGCTAAATCTTTCTCATGAGTTATGTTCACCCCAAATGCAATCCATCTTTCTTTTGGTTGTTCCTCCAAACGTATCATATTTACTTGGAAGCAAATAGGAATCCCTCCCTCGGACACTTGCTCTGTCACGACAAAATATCAATCCAAAACCCCTCAAACACTACACCTTCCTAAAAAGAGTTAAGTTTAACCTGATTGAACAGGGCATAAGAGTAGCAAACAGCTGTATGCACACAAGACAGAATTTCTCCATCACGAGTAGCACCACACATGTACGGTTTCCTCCTTCGATTATGTGAAAATCAGCAGGACATATGCCCAACTCAAAGAAGACCACCTCTTTGGTTTCTAACCTCTACGTCATCCAAAGGCTAGCAAACCCTAAGGCCACTAACATGGTCTACCAAGAAGTCACAAAGAGATCCGGCTCAGCAAAGTACTGCTATTATGTTCCATGAAGGCTTTCACCCATCAGTTTTTAGAAAAAGCTTAACCACAATCAAAACAGGGTGACACTAATGCTCATTCAATCATTAAAAAAAAAAAAAAAAAAAAAGATCACCACTGTCTACTTCTACGACTTCTACTTAAGATACAACGTCTAATGAAGTAAACCCTATGCTTTCCTCAAACCTAATAATGCATTTTAGGCACCGAGTCTCATCCCTATCTTGAAGTGGGACAGGCATGAAATGTCTACAGTGAAGAGACATCACTTTTAGAATCCAAGTCACAAGACCTTTATTAGCATTTAAGGGCAATATTTAATCTGCTAAACAGTACGTAACTGTCTAAAAACAACACCTACAATGCCCAACATCAGCACCATGTGATAGGAAATGCTACTACTTATCCCAACCCCCTCCCCGTTGAATGCAAGTTTGTTGGACCAAAGGGAAAAGACATATATCTTAGGATTAGCTCCACAAAAGACACAATTCCATCACCAGAAAGAGACTGAAAATGATGGTTCTCTACCTAATGCTAACTTCAAACCAAACTGCACATTTCAAGGTATAGCTGCATCAGTATGCATGTAAAAAGTCACTCTAAAGTTAATTCTAAGTGTTTCATGAGAAACATTGTCATATAGATTCCAGGCCTTCGCGATATCTATAATCGAAAATCAGTATTTCTCTACACAAATAGTCCTTCAAGTAGTTCCATGACCCTTCTAACAGCATTAAAGGTTAAAAGGTGCAAACTTTGCAGACATACCTCACTTCCAATGAAGAGAAAGACACAGGAGAGCAGAGAATTCTAGTTTAAAAAGTGGGACACAAACTCTTTTTCTGATTTCAAGCAACGGATAATGCAAGTCAACTTTCCAGTGTAAAATCTAAAGGTTCACAAATACAAAAAACAATTACACTTTGTATAAGGAGTCACCACAGCACCAAAGAGACCTAGAGTTAAGTAGGAACCATCAAATACTAAGTGAATGCAGCACCAAACCTGAGTATGTAAAAGCTCAAATTGCACCAAAAGCAATTGAATTAAGACGAAATCACCAACCTTTAGCAATGGCATATGTATATCACCAAGTGTATCATTTGGAGTAATCAATGCCGTTTCAAATTCCTCCGCTGAGAACTCCACTCTAATATTTAACAAAGGCCTAAAAACCTAAAATCCCCATAAAAGCAAAAAAGTAAGCATTATCACCAAAAAAATGCACATAACACTTAAAGTTACAAACTTTAAGAACATACATTCAAGAAATTCAATATGGAAGCTAACTGCCACATGGACCGCAGGTTCCACCGTGGCAACTGCGAAGGCTCGGGCTCTCCCACAAGCTGTGTGACACTCTTGCTGCATTGTTGCCTCGACGAAGAAGGCGACCCGTCTTCTTCGCCTTCCTCATCATCATTATCACCTTCTAGAAACTTCTCCTCCTCATCCTCCTCATCCCTCAATAACCTAGCCGCTAACCTTTCTTTCCTAACTCCAGACTTTTTCTTCCTCACTGCAGCAGCAGCCTCCGCCTCCGCCGCTGCTGCCGCCTGTAACCTCGCCGCCGCCCTTTTCGTACACTCCCTCGCCGGCCTCTCTCTCCTGACAACTATATTATTATTACTACTACTGTTATTAGCATTACTATTACTATTACTGTTGTTATAGTTGTCTTCAGCTTTGCTTTCGGAGTGGGTATTGTTTGTATCGTGTTGGATCGAGGAGGGCTGCGGGTCGGACATGATAGAGAGGGGGATCGGAGAAGGGATTGTCTAGGGAGGGTTTACAGGTGGAGATCGTGGGGTTGCATTGAACAAAAGTTGGGGTTTTGGCCAAGAAAATTTTGAAATATTATCGACAGCTGCAATATCTAGGAAGAGGTTCCTGCTACTGCTACTGCAAAAAAAGGAAAGCATCATCCAAGAAAATCGAACATGGGTAATAATCTTGTAATAATGATGGGTGACAATAAGAAAAAAGATTTGAGCTTTGGTGTGTTTAGTTCTTGTGGGTGTGTGAAATTGTGTGTTGTTTTTGGGGAGAGGGAAAGAGAAAATTTTGGGGGAAGAGGGAGGAGAAAGAGAATTTAGGGATATCTGAGAAAAATATTTTGGGGGTAAAGGGAGAGAGTGTCGTGGGATGTGGTGACCGGAACGGTGAATTTGGATTAAATTAGGACCGGAACGGTGAATTTAGTAACTTTCGGTTGGTGTGTTGTGATTTGTGAATGTATTTAACAACTTTGGTTCAGGGCAAGGGTTTTCACGAAACTGGAAGAATGAAGGGTAGTCAGAACGACGCCGTGCAGGAAAAATGTTTGGTCGTTGCTTTATATTTGACAGGAAAAATGTTTGGTCAACTGAATGAAGTATGGGAAAAGGGACAAGAGTTGGCAAATCTTTTAAGCCTCTAAAAGAAAAGAAAAATAGGAGAGTAGGAGTGTTCCCTATAATGTTACATACAAAGAGGTGGGAGAGACCAGAAGACCCTGACCACATGGAGATTCCATTGATCATTACCGAAGCTAGATTAAGTTATTTACGTTTAATTGCGTTTATGTATCGTTAAATTAAAATACAACACAAATTATTTGTTGTTTCTCTTAACTTTGTGTTTCCACCCTTTTGCACCAAGCTTCAATATTACTAAGGGACTATGATGAGCATTTCCACAAATATTATGCCTCGAAGAGCACTCGAACCTCCACGTTCTTTAGCATGAGATTTTGGGTTTTACATATTTACTATTATTTCATCATTAATACATTTTGAAAATAAATTTTAATCCATGAAATATTTATTTTAGTGTGATATATAAAATATATGATAAAGATGAATCTGTTAATCGATTATATCATAGAGGCTCGAGTGCGGAGGCCGACTCCCAAGATCCTTTTTAATGGACCCGCATTTATGTTAAGATTTCTTTTACTAGCAATACGAAGTTAATGCAAGTCGATAGATCCTTCAAGTGTCGTTGGTTGGTGATAACTTAAAGTATTTATTTTGGCTAATATTAGATGATCTATACATACATGACTAAATAAGATAAAATTGTAACAAAAGTACTCTACAAAACGAATAGATGTATCACATAGAACTTCTACTAAAAAAATGCAATAATTGTCGTACTCTCCCCAAGAAAATAGTAAGAACGTAGTCTCACAAATTCAGAAGCAGCTATGATATTTTTTGTTGTCATGTACTCCTATATCTACTTATTTATGTATTTCAAAATACAGAGAGCTACTGAAAGTGTGTACTATATGTGCACTAACACTTGCGAGTTTTGGATAATGGGAGTTAAGTAATACAACATTAAATTCATTGTTATAATTAAAGTTTCTTGTGAATTATTTCCCACTTAATTGTACATTACAACACATGTATAACTGTGTAAGTAAGGCAACATTACGTACACTTGGCGTCCATGTAGCCTTTGAGCATTTGGTGTCTATTTGTCCCTAGTGTCAAAGGAAATCAATTTAGTTTAGGAATTCACGTACATAAACTTGTGTTTCGTTATAGATTAAAAGTAATAAGCTACATATTTTTGTCTCAAATTACTTACGTATGAATTTGGAATCTATTTTCATGTTGATACTGTTCATACAATGTGAGAGACATTTCTCGTAATGTTGATTGTTATAGGGTATAGGTAGTAATGATTGTATCAAGGAGTTTGAATTGATCCTATCCTAGGTATATTTTATAATTTTCAAACCTAATTTCATTTTTCATGTCTTATCAAGTTAACCCCAAACGCAATCGAACTAAAAGAGCACCCCTAAAAAGTAAATTAATTGAAACAAAATTAAATGAATAAAAAAAACGAAGACTCATTTGTCTTGTTTTAATAATCACGTAATAGCAATTCTCACTTACTGTTGATACAACCACTTTTTTGGAAGGAAAAATAAAGAGATAATAGATATATGTCAATAAAATAATTAGAATGTGTTGGTAAATATGGTTAAATCACTTAGAAAAATGACACACAAAATAGAGAAGAGTTTTATGTGTAGCATTTGTAAATGATCTACAAATATATAAAAAATTATCATCCTTGATCCTTAGATTGGTGATATGTAGAAGGTGAGTTATTATAAATACGTTCCAATCTAACTTCAGCGATAATTTAGTTATATCCGCTAAAAATTTTGAAAACTAAATTTATTTAATATCCAATATTGAGTCATCATATTATATAGTATCCATGCTCTCGATATTGGCCAGAGCTTGATGTGTTGGGGTGTTAAGAGTGTTGTTGTCTTGGTACGATCAAACAATTCACGTGTCATGAGCAAAATTTTAAAATTGGGTCACGACTCAAGGTCTACTTAATTTAAGTAATCATTTTTTCTTTTTCCATTTTGTGGTCATTCTGTTCCAATGGTTGAGAAATTTCAAGGAGAAAGCACAACCTTTGTTGTTACAAGCCATGACTTATCACTCTTAATAGATTCTCTTGGACAATTTTGGGCCTATTGATATTCGGCTTAAAGTGTGTATATTTATATGTATATTGCCTCACATTTTACTCGTATTTTGTGAAATTTGAATGTGAAATGTAATGATTTATTTTAATTCGTGATATTTTTATGTGTAGGAGTCACCCGGAGGCAATGTGAAACGAAAATGCACGAATCGAAGCAAGAAGAGAACAAAAGAAGAAATCCGGGCAGTGTAGCGCCCAGCGCTGCTTGGGGTGCAATTTTCAGAAGCAACAAATTTTCCATCGCCAGGGCTAGCGTCCCGCACTACCTTGGGCGCTGGGTGACGGGAAACTATCCCACTTCGCCCGGGGACAATGTTATTTCGACCCTATACACCCCCAACTCATATAAAAAGAAGTCTAAACCTATTTTGCAGGGGGAAACGCCACTTTGAGAGGAAAATACACACACGGAATACTCAGGAGTAAGGATTCTCAGTTTTTCTTCGTCTTTCTTAGATTTTCAATTATTCAACACATATGAAATTGTTTAACTTCATCAGGAGTGGCCAAAATCCATAAGTTATGAGGTTGTGATTTAGCCATGAATATTGTTATTCGTAATTGACCTTGCCTTGATTATAGTTCGTTAATATATGGTTGTTTCTTTAAATTCTACGATTAATTGCTAAATTGCCTGGCCAACAATTAGGATTTCTATTTACTATCTATGCTATGCTTGGGAAAGCTACGTATAGATTACAGAAGAATTGAAGAGAGTGTGATCTTAACTTTGAGTGGGGGGCGGATTTGTGGTTAAGATAGGAATATACCTAGTCACCATGCTCAGCTTGAATATCGTAATCTTAATGCATTCTTAATAGATTGATTCCACAGGAATATAGGCGTTAATCTACTTTGAATAGGCGAGTAGTAATTCGGGAGAATACTACGAGAGCAATTACTCAATTAATTAGCAACCGTGAGCGAATTGTATGAAAGGGAGAGTTAATTAGAGCGCAATAGGATTGGTATATCGATCACAACCCTGGAATGTTCATCTCTACTGAATTCTCAATAACCAATTTCTGCTAAATCAATTAGTTGATAGTTATATTCACTGTTTAGTATAATTACACTTATAAACTCTAATTGACTCGACTGAATAACAATCTTGGTGAAATTAGTGGGTAGTTGACACAAGTCTTTGTGGGTTCGACACTCGACTTATCATTTTATTACTTGTACGACCACGTATACTTGTGTGTACGTTTGGAGCAACAAGTTTTTCTCTTCTCAAATACTAGTATAATTTATTGATGATAAATTAGATCACAATCCTTATAAGTTGTTGACCATCACTGCCTTCTAAAAGGTGGTACATTACATCCAATCGCCAAAATTCCAGAAACAATAAATACTACTCATACAATGAGCTGAAATACAAACAAAAAGAGCATAATTGTATACTTAACTAAGTAGCCTATTGAGTTCCTCTATACATAAAATAGCTTAAGCAGCATACTGGAATCAACCGACCACCATCAACAAAAAGGACAACAGGAGGAGTACTAAATTCTTGTATGAATCTGTTAACATAACTGCTGCTGAAGGAAGGGAAGTAGCAGGAGCTGGGGTGCCAAAGTCTGTAGCATTTTCCTTTGCACAAGTGTATTTGCAACGACTGGGACGAACAACCCTGTATACGCCACTGCTCGCTAGGAGGTATATATCCTTATTGTTATCCTCACCGAATGAGAAAATGTAGCCCAGAGCTGGAACTGAACTTTCTGGAACCAAGGCACAATTTATCGGAGAATTCCCAGCACAAGTGAATGCAATTTCGGTTGTGTTAAATATTCCACTATTCTCAGGACTTTCAGTGCCTGCCCACATTGCACCTGCATATAAATCCGCAAACAGATACCTGCAACAGTTCATGTATGTCATAAACATAAAAGTATATAATCCAAAATTTCGGAAATACAAACAGTAACATTCGACCTGGACAAGATTGAATTAGTAGACATACCTTCCGGACATGCAAGGATCGGTCATGGACCTATAGAAGTATCCGCCAGTGATTGAGGCTGATCCTTCATTCTTATTTACTTCAGAGTGATTATAACCCATGACTGGGATAATTGGGTTTATTGAGCTCATAGATGTATTTTTTCCAGGTGATTTTGGAGGAGCGAATGGATGGGCACCCTCGTACAGATTCCAGCCATAGTTTCCTCCTTTGGTGATTATATCCACCTCTTCATAATGATCCTATGGGAAAAATCATACATTACAGATTAAATCCAGTCTCAAAGCCACAACGCCAACTAAATAAACTTCTGGAGTGATCGTATAAATCTAATGCGGAGTTTGAAGGTGGATACATAAGAATTATAGAGCATGTATTAGCTGTTAAACATACATGTCCTATGCATGGGGAGTAAAATTGTTGCACATTACCTGGCCTACATCTGCGCACATGAAGTAAGATGGTCTTGCAGAATCAAAGCTGCAGCGCCAAGGATTTCGCATTCCTAGTGCCCATATTTCTGGCTGCAACTCTTTATCTTCAATATAAGGATTATCCTTTGGAATGGTGTAGTTTCCCCATAAACCAAGCTGGCTAATCTCTTCAGCACCTAAAACAATCATACACAATATAAGAGGCAATCAGCAGAACAAAAATCGCTTCATTTCCATCACTACAACGATTCATTTTCACAGAATTTAACACTACATGTGGATCAACAGACTAAGATTTTGGCAAGGCATTCACCACAGCTGCAAACAAAGCAGAACAAAAAGCCTGATAGACACAGAACCAAAAGAAAACTTGCATCCTCCATAAGGCAAATGCTTTCGTTTCACCAAGTGCTGCTAGTCATATTAGTTGCAAAATAAGCAGCTAGAATTTTGCCAAAGATCAGGAATGATCATTTGCTGGCAATGAGCTTTTCTTTGTGTACTTGGCAAAGATGACTAAGACAAGAGACTGCTATTTTCTGAACGGGGCTACAAAGTTTTAGCCATTTAAAATCCTTTTACAACATACATTATAATAGCTTAGAACAGTGCCAAGACCATCAAAGTTAGCATATGCAAATGGATATATAAAATACTAGTACATAATTTAGGAGCTGTCATGTCCAGATTTACAGTATGGTTCTAGAAATTGAAAACAACTTACTCGGTGTGCTATCAACATCAAATCTCATAATCTTTCCAAGCAACGACTTCTTGTTTTGGGCAAAATTGTAAGCATCTCCTGTACCTCCACCGTCACCCATCATGAAGTACAAATATCCATCTTTAGGTCCAAAAAGAATCTGGCCTCCATGATGAGATGTAAAAGGAAGGCCCATTGTGAATATTCTTCTGACTTCTTTCGCGCTGGCAGTTTTTGCCTGGAAAAATCATATTTATTCATGATCATTCAGAGTCAAATAAAAAAGGGAAAAAGTTTACTCCTTTAGACTGAAAAATTACCAGTGAAGGCTGGGATGCAGTCCCATTAACAGTAAATTCTGCTATAATGGATTGATATTGGCATGGCCGAGAACCACTATCAGAAGGTAGTTTTGATGGATCACAATTCACATCTGAGTTACAAGAGCATCTTCCCGCACAACCAGGCCATTTTTGCTTATCGCAATTGAACGAAGCAAAGAAACGGCCATTCTGCGAAAATTTTGGATGAAATGCAATCCCCATCATACCAAATTGAGTGTCAAAATGAACTTCATCAGTTAGATCCAGAAAAGGATTTGTTTCATCAAGCTCTAACACCTTTCCAGAGTCGACTTCTGGAATGGTAGCCAACCATATTTTTCCTTGCTGATTCGAGAAAAAGGCACGATTAGAGCCATCAGGATGAGCAGCCATGTCGAGGTAACTACCATTTCCTATTTTCTCGAGGCACAAACCTCCTGGAGGACTTGGAGGTTCAGTGGTATTTAAGGTAACAGGTTCTCCAGCAAAGCATACTGATCCATCAACACCAGACGCAGCTCCTCCAAATGCATTACAGAAATCGTCTTGTGATTGCCATAGATCTGTCAACTTGGTGGAATTGGACTTTACAGGTGTTGGAGCTTGACCTTTCAAGGAAGCAGCAAAGGGAGAGTCCATTATGGACACATTTTGACATGTCGTCCATACTTCAGAGCAAAAGTCATCGGTAACTTGTCTAGTTTGCTTAGAGTTTGTTGTAGTCGTGGAATTGCACAGTATAGGAAGTTGTCTAGGAGCAGAACTACTACTAAAGAGATCTGCTGAAAATTGATCACATTTCTGCAGAAGGTGAAAATACAGAAGTCCATACATCAAGACCCAATAAGGAAGATAGATGCACATTTGGAAATTAATAATTTGGACAGCAAATCCTTCAGTAATATTTCTAGTCCTAGCATCTTAAATAACCAGTTACACAAGGTACAACTTACAAGTCTGAAAAATGAAAGTTCATAGCTTCCAAATAAATCAGAACAAGGATCTCGAGAGCCATCTTGATACAGATGATTGTGGGAAATTGAGTCTTTTGACCTCAGTAGAGTTTCTAAACAGCACGAATTTCTGGTTTTATATAAATAGAGCATTTAAATAATTAACAATCTAACGAACTATGGAGATAATATAGGTCCTTAATACTAAATGGGTATCCTAAAACACATATTTATATAATTCATGCTGCAAGATTAGGAAAATAGGAAATAACTAGATGTTCATGAATCTTAAGGACATCAATTACCTTAAGTTGTTCAAGTTAGTGATGGTTACTCAAAACAAGCAGTTACATTTAGCAAGATAATACAAAATAACACAGATGATGGATCTTCTTACCGCGCAGAGGATTGACTTTACAAGAGAGGCACAACCAGAATCAGAAATATTCATAGCATCAAATTGGGTCTTCAATTGTTTATCATCACCGGAGCTGCAGCATGAGGTTCCATTGTAGGAGCAGAAAGTCAAAGGAGTCTTTTGATGGAGAGGAGCCCCTATAAAGCATCGAGAGAACTGAAATTAGAACAAGAATAGAAAACTGCAAATGGGAAGTCATGACCAACAGCAAAAACTTACTTGAATCAGTACACAAGGGAAGTGAAACGCAAGGACAAAGAAGCTGCAGAAAGTTCAACAGAAGGATGATCAAGAAGTAACTGCTTCCCATGACTACTAGCTGAGAAAACTAAAGTCTAAAGCAGAAAAAACACCTATTTGCAGGCTGCAGCTACATCAGGTTGTTTTCAAGATAAGATACATTTCCAGTTCTTAAGTAGAACCAGATAGATTATAGAGACACAAATATAAAACTATTTTCTAATTGACTATATCCTTCTTTGCTTTAAATTTCAACACATGGTGCCTGTTGCCAACTCCCTCTATTATTGGTCCAACCCTCTAATCAAAATTCAAAAAAAAAAAAAATTCTCCAGAACATGTTGTCTCTCATTTGTTACCAACCTGTCCTTTTCTATTCTGTAAGGGGCTTTTGACATTTTCTTTGTCTACTGAGGATAGACGCTCTCCAATTGGGCAGTCTAAACAGTTGACTTTAAGATTGTGAAACCTTGGCATAAATACATATACTAGTAGAACATATTGGGTGGTTGAGCAGAAAAAAAGAAGTAACTTTAATTGAGAAAACCCAGGCTGGATGGATCTTGGTTGGTTTGGCTTCATCTCTTCTGTGTCCACATTAATTGCAACCCATATGTTCTGAATAAAATATTAGCCGCGCTAACGCACATTTATCACTTAACTATGATCAAATTACATATTTTCACTTCAATTTTTTACTGTTAAGATTAAATTACTTGGTCTGTAAAAACACCGTGTGCAGATAAATATTTATTCACTAAATATAGTCAAATCTTGTACTTAACAATACAGATCCCTAGAACAACGGTCGTCGTATATGATATGAATAAGTCCATTTTGGAAATATTATAGAAAACCCAGAAAGGGCACCGTCAAAATCGGCAGAGATGGAGACTTAATACATAAAGAAATAAAAAAGAACACAGAGCTTTGTAAGACATAACCTTTATATAGGAAAGCTTTTTGCTATCAAGCAATTTGTCCAAATGTGAACTTTGAACATGAAAATCTGCAAGTGATTGACTAACGAGGGATTCAGAATTTAATGTTTATGGGTTTATGCAACGATCTCGAATAAATTTTTAATAATAATTGAGTTCACATTCAACCATTTATAGATATTTAGTGAATTTTGGGAACACATTTACAATGTTTGGACAAAAGCTACTGGATTCACGTGAACCCATAGGTCGCAAGCTGGATCCGCGCCAAATAATTACTTGGTTAGCATGAAATTAGGTGTAACTGGAGAGGTGTAATTACATTCTCCAATTCTCAAGGGTGAGGTGAGAATTTGTGGTAATTATGCTATGTAATTACAAAATTATTTTTTAATTTGTTTACTTTTTATTTTTATTTTAATTTATTTTCTTTATAGCTTTTTATTTCCATTATTTTAATTTCTTTTTATTTTAACTTTTTAATTTATTTTAACTTTTTAATTTCTTTTTAAATTTTAAAAAATATTTTCTTTGTACGTTATTCATCTTTTATAGATATTTTAAAATACATTATTTATCTACCTTTACTTTTTGTGATTTTTTATGTAATTGCTCGTATATTTTTTTCTTATTTATTTTATTTTTTTCATTTAGCGTAACTGGATTATTATTCTATTTTAAAACTACATCTTCTGATATTAGAAATAATGATTCATTAACAAACTTGGCATACAATGAGTAATGTCATTTAAAATAGAATTTTGTTGTTGATGAGGTTATAAACTTATTATGTTTCCTAATCTTAAGTTGTATTGGAACTTAATTTTATTATGCTGGAATTTGATATATGTTAAATAATTTTTTTTTATTTTGAAATTATGTCATATTTATGGTTCTAATTTACTTGTTTTAGTAGTATTGATTTGTTATTTCACATTGCATGTAGTTCATTTTTTAGTTAGAGTTGATCGATTAGTTTTGTCAAACATTTGAAAATGACATTATATTTATAAATATCAATTTATTTTATCAAACATACATTCCATGATGTTCTTACAAAATATATGTTTTTAGTTTTTATAATTAATAAACTAAATATTATTAATTTGGAACATATGTAACAGTTATCTTTACAATATTAGTTATAAATATATGATTACTCATTAATGTATATTCAAGAAAAAAATATGCATCTTAAATACCAAATCTAATATCAGTTATACTTACCAAAAAAATATTTATAGGCATATATTTATTATATTAACTCTTAAGTTTTGATAATTACTTAATTTAAAATTTAATTTAATTGAGTAATTACACATGTGCAATCAAACAGTACACTTATAATTACACTGTAATTACGTTTATGACAAACAAGCAGATCGTCATAATTACTAGATTATGTAATTACTACTTTAGTAATTACAATAATTATAATTGCCGGGTGACTTTCCAAATAGACTCTAAGTGAAAACTAAAACTGAAAAAGAAGCACAAACACATTCTTGCTGATTGTTTACTCTGTATAAAATAGGGAATGTTACATGTTGCTTTTTCTAATTCTAATCCTAATTGCTTAATCATATTAACTTCTTACACATTCTTTAAAAAAATATACTAATTTAATCTTCTCAATTTTTGTACTTCCACGTATTGACCTCTCTTTGATAAATGCCCATTCAGTGTTTACATTAACCAAACTAATGCAAGACATTTATCCTATATAATATTTATGGTTAACTAATATATATTTTTATTTTTGGTTTTAACTATTAATATTAACTTGTTTGATTGAATGTAAATGTTAAATGAACATTTATCGTATTTTGTAGCATCTATTTTTGACGGGCATAATAACAGTTTGGGAGGTAAGTCTCAAGAAAACAGAAAGTCAACATCAAATCATTTTTAAGAGTAGGAAACTCATTTTCTTACAGAGTTTTCTTAGAGGTTCATGCAGAGAGATTAAAAAGAACAAAATGGAGGAAACAAAATTTGTCGACGATAATCTACGTTAACGATAATACTTGTTTTGTTACTTTTGTGCACCAATTGCACAATACTTGTTCTTCTTTTTTCTCCATCATATATTGCACAATACACTTGATATGAAAAATAAACGATTAGAACAACTAAAAAGGAAGTGCTTAATTAATCTCTATTAATATCTTACATCTACTTCAATATTAATGGTCAAATTAATCAACTTTTCATCTTAAATCGACACATATACAATTTTCCAATATGAATTTTATCTATACTGTATTAAAAATACGAAGGCTCTTAGCGAAATATCGTTCACCTTTTTTACCCTTTAAAGTTAGAGTTCTCACTAGATAAAATAATTATTTTATTAAATTTTAAATATTTAATATTTAGGACTTCAAATTCAATTAAAATTTTAGTCATTAAGTCTTTTGCTAGTGAATTAGTTAGAAAGTCCTAATATTTAGAAAGTTAAAATCACCTAAGATTTTACTTTTAACTCAAATTAGGAAAGGATCACATCTATCTTAAAATAGTATGTATTGTTTCAAATTATTTATACGAACACTAAATTAAAAGATAGACCACGCAAGGTTCGTTTACAATAGAAACAACTTTAAATAATATATAATTAGAAACATAATATATGTAAACGGTTTCTTCTATGTAGACACATAAAAACACACTATTAACTGATAATAATCATGGATACTATTTTGGTTGCAATGAAGAACTTAAAAGATGAAAATTTCCTTTCAGAATATAAAGCATGAGATTTGAAAGGATAAAAAAGGAATTAACTTGGATAAAGATTTATTCACAACCGGTGTTTACACAAATCTAAATGCGTATATCTCACATGCCTTTACATTCACTATTATCATTAAATCATAGTTAACTAATGCACATCCTCAATTCTCACCTTAATTTAGAGGTATTTTATTGTATGTAAATAAAATATAAAACCATAAATTGAAATCGAGTATTTTTTTGAATTCTTTATTTTATTTTTGATTTTTATTAAGTTCAATTAAGATCACTTTTATAGAATAGTCGTTAGCAAATTTTATAGGTATGGATTTGATGAATAAAACTTAGTTGCATAGTTAAGTATTTGTACATTGATTTGAGGATTCTTTGTTCTTTTTAAATATATTCACTAATGATTGAGGACTGTCATGTGGCAATTGTTTTTCATATTGAATTAGCTATATAAATTAATATTCTTTATTTTCATAACTTTTTATTTTATAACTCAAACATAATTTTTAATATAATATTTATTTAATTTTTAAAAATCTTTTTACTCATTTAAAAAAGTACACGCGCATTGCGCGTACCTAAAGACTAGTCATACTATATTATAAATGTGAACACTTTAAGTCAAAGTTAATTTATAAATTTACCCATTAAAAACTGAGCGGCGGTTTTGTGATGACTCACTTTATTTCTCCGAGCTATTTCATTATTTATATTGTGTGAAATTAAGTCGAGTTAAATGTACTCGAAGTGACTGAAAGAATATGAGACAAATGGTCTCATTTAAGAAAGTCTAAGTCGCTAAAGTCAACCATGGATTTGACTTTTGAGTTAGAAGGCTCGGATTTGAAATCCGACGACTCGACTAGCTTCGGGATAGAATATATGACTTAGACGAGTGACCGGAATATATTTAATAGACCTCGAACAACGTGAGAATTGAATCGAGGAAGTTCGGAATTCCGGTTGATAGGTCAAATTTTGATCCGAAAGTCGAAATGAAATTCCGAAAGTTGCTGTAGGTTCCTTATGCAATTTTGGACTTGCGTGCAAATTTTCAGACCATTCGGACTTCGTTTGGTCGAGTTCGGATCGAAGGATCGAATTTCGGATCCTTAGAG
>MCJB01033485.1:147270-194871 GCA_002018475.1 Nicotiana obtusifolia | reverse complement strand
AATCTAATTATAAATTTAGAAACTAATTGAAACTTTGTAAGAATATTATTGTAACTTCTTTAATTCTAAGTTTTAACCTTTAACTTTAAAATTTGAATCTAATTATAAATTTTGAAACTAATTGAAACTTTGTAAGAATATTATTGTAACTTCTTTAATTCTAAGTTTTAACTTTGAAACATACTTTTCATTTCAAATATATATTCAAAGTTAGTAATATTTAGTTGTTATATTTTCAAAAACTTATAATTTCCTTCTACTAGACTACTACAAAATTTATAATTTTACTAACTTTGAATATATTTCAAGGTTTGAAATTTGAATCTAATTATAAATTTTGAAACTAATTGAAACTTTGTAAGAAATATTATATAGTAACTTCTTTAATTCTAAAATTCAATTTTGAAACATATTTTTCAATTATTTATAAAGTTAAAAAAATGAGTCAAATGTTAATTATTAAAAAAAATAAAAATAAAAAGAATAAAACCGGATGACCGGCCGGACCGGACCGGATAAAACCGGTAGACCGGCCACCGGTACCGGTCACGATCCGGTCGGAATAATTTTAGCCGGTACGACCGGACCGGATACGACCGGTTAAATCCGATTTTTGCCCAATAATTGTACCGGACCGGACCGGAAAAAAAATCCGGTCCGGTTCCAATCCGTGACCGGACCGGACCGTCTGCCACTCTTAATCCAAAGCATCTTTAATCCCTTAACTTTGCTAAAGTGGAGTACCTTTAGTCTTACTAACAAAATCAAGTTAAAAACTAACGGAAGGGGCAAATCTTCTAACGGTGCTTTCCCTGAAGCTTTCTCAAATGGTATGGCGGGTCATTTTTTTATATCAACAAACGATAATTTACTATGCTCTCATCATTAATTTGGTAGTACTTCTTTCGGCCACACCTTTCCCTCTTAGAAATCCTTTACAAATCACAGACAACAAGTGTTAACTTGACGGAACCACACACCAAACAGATCTTATCATTGATCTTAGCTCACTGTCAACAAACACACACTCTCCTCTGTTTACAGTGACAACATAGAGTATAAGAAATACATATCGAAGTTACCAAATGCACATTCGAATCCGTAACAAGATGGTGAGGGACAGAGAGTCATCTAACGAAGAAGATGATCGAGAAAACTTGATCCAGCAAAACGAATGTGTAAATGACCATCCATCCCAAATCTCCACTTCGCTCCACATTCCAAATCGACGACATCAAGGATCGATTTTCCTTTAATTGGCACTTTAATTTCACCTTTAGTAAGTTGTATTTATTAGCAATTACTCTCCCAATTTAAGTATTAATTCTTTATTTCACTACTGACATAAAAAACCTATTTCAAACCACCATTACTAACATTAAGTACGATGGTTCCATCAATTTCAAGCGCGAGTCTGAATTGAATGTTGGTTCCATCAACAGTTACTCATTCTTTGATCTCTACATAACTGCTATTGCTAAAGGTCTATACAACTGCTATTGATAACGGTTAAATTAGTTTCACCTTGTCCTAAGAGATGAAAAAGATAAAAGGAAAGAAAACGTGCCTCAGTCAAGAAGTTTCAAGGAAAGCACCATTAGAAAATTTGCCTCTTTCATTAGTTTTTAACTTGGTTTTATTAGTGAGACTAAAGGTGCTTCACTTTAGCAAAGTTAAGGAATTAAAAATGCTCTAGGTTATATTTGAAGGACAAAAATGAACCCATTTGCTAAGTTGAAGAGATAAGGACTTTGAAGGGAAGGGCAAAAGGATATATTGTTAAGAGTCTTAAAAATCGAATCCACGATACTGTGAGATCTAAAGTTCGCGATTTTGTTTTGGGGGGATTTCGAAAATCTTTTGCCACATCATCGATCTGTGTTCTCTGGCTTTATTGGTTCTCGCATTGCTTTCGTAGGGGCTGTTTTGGGTTCTTTTGGCTTTGTGTTTTACTTATGTTTGTTCTGAGAAGCATCGTGGCCGTTGAGTGGCTAAAGGGGTGTGCAAACAGGACACATGACATGATCTTGTTTTCTCAAAGGTCTTTTTGTAATTCGATTCACACGTGTTTCGCTCTGGTGGCGTAATGAAAAGAGATTCGTAGATCGCGAGTGGTAGGGTCAATCACGTCATTTCAATAGATTAAAGAAATCTTTTCCCAAATGTATTTCAAGTTTTTGTTTTAGTTTGCATCCAAATGCTCAATCTGAGTTGTAATCTCATCATAGTAGATAACTTTAACTTGTAAGCTATTTCATAAAATATTAAATTCGTTTAAGTTTCTTCTAAATTATATTACTTATGTAACACTAGCCACAGATATACATTATAGCATGTTCTTTTTTTGTTTTCCGATTTAGAAATAAACATTCTACCTGTCAAGTTATTAAAATTATTTTGGAAATATGAGAAATATCATGTTAGCCACATAAATCTCATATCATATTTAAGATAAAAAAATTTAAAAATTTTATTTTTTTAATTTGATTATCCTAATAAAAATTTTCTAAAATAAATTTTCATGCAAGTGAAGGTCTAAAGTATGTACTAGGCCTGATTTTAATGCGATCATTCTTGGATATCACAAGAGCACAAAACTTGGTTAACAAGGTGAAAAGTGCACGAATAAATGTTTTTAAGATTCATATTTAAAGAATAATTGATTTTATAAAGTTCATTCGCCTCATATTCAATTTTAAATGAAGTTCCAACTTAGACCTGGGGTTGAACTCCGGCTTTGGCAGAGCCCAACTTCAAATCTCAAAGTATGAATTAAACGTTTGAATATGAAGTTATACTTTAACAAAGCCCAACTTCAAATCCGAAGGTATGAAAAAGAGGAAAAGCAACTGTAACGTCGGTAGGTTTATAGCTTATTTGGCGAAGCTTCTCCAAATCTAAAAGTACTCTTCTTTTCCAAAAAAGGTATTTTTTTCAAAGTTGAAGTATTTGGCCAAACTTTTAAAAGAAAAAAGTACTTTTGAGTAGAAGCAGAATCAGTTTTGCAGAAGTAGAAAAAAGTAGCTTCTCCCCACATGCACTTTTGAGAAAATACTTAGAAATACTTTTTAAAAGTTTGGTCAAACACTAATTGCTGCTTAGAAGTGCTTTTCAAATTAATTAGCTAAACACAAACTGGTTCTCACCAAAAGTACTTTCAAGAAAAACACTTTTGAAAAAGGCACTTCTCAAAATAAATTGATTTTTGAAGCTTGGCTAAACAGGCTATTAGTCTAATGTTTGCCAAAACTGATTAATTTTAAGTAACTAAAAAAGGGATTTTTACCATCCTATTTGAAACCTTATTACCCTCCCAACTCAAGTAACAATTTAATTACATGGTTATATACAATTTAACAATTATATACAAATAAGTTTTAAAAGAGTATCCCTTTATATTAAAAATTAAATAAGGAACATCAGTTATTTCCTTATCCCTTTATACTTGCCAACTCTCCCTCCTCGTCTCTCTGTCTCTGTCTCTGTCTCTCTCTTCATCTCTCTACTCTCCTTCTCCATATTTTCTCAATTTTACTTCATTTGATGTTCTCTGTTTTTTTGTGCTTTCTTGTTGTATAAAGTTTTTGTAGACAATCAATTCTCGTCGAGAAAACAATATCAGGACCGAAAAATATTGCAAGAATCGTAGTATTTTATTTAAAATATTTGAGTGTTACAATCTCTATGGTTCCTCTGATTCTTCTTTCCAATAGTAAATAAATTCAAGGGCCCTTGAGCTTGGTCTTGAATATGTAGTTATTGCTACGAACGATGATCTTGAATTCAACTAGCACGAAATTTGATTTGAACTCGTTATAGTTCCTTTTAAGGACAAACCCATGAAGAGACCAACTTAAGGTGCAAAAGGACTTAAATGTCCACCTTAAGATTGAAAAATTATAGTTCCTTTTAAGGAAAAACCCACGAAGAGGCCAAATTAAGGTGCAAAGGGACTTAAATGTCCACCTTAAGATTGGAAAATTATAGTTCCTTTTAAGTACAAACCTAAGAAGAGGCCAACTTAAGGTGCAAAGGGACTTAAGTGTCCACCTTAAGATTGAAAAATTAGAAAGCTTCAACTCGAAGACTTCGTGGACTTGACGACATTGACTTGAACATTTGGAATGGCGGACTTTGCAGACTTCAACTTGAAGAGTGGTGGACTTTAAAAGTTCAACTTGAAAAACTAGCAGACTTGAAGACTTCAACTTGAAGATTTAGAGGGCTTAAACAATTTAACATTAAGACCGGTGAATTTGAAGACTTCAACTCGAAGACCGACAGACTTGAAGACTTCAACTTGGAGACTTGGAGGGCTTAAATATTTCAACTTGAAGAGCGACGAACTTGAAGAGCGGAGAACATGAAGACTTCAACTTGAAGACCGATGGACTTGAGATTTCAGTCTGGAGACTTCAACTTGGAGGGCTTAAATATTTCAACCTGAAGAATAACGAACTTGAAGATCAGTGGATTTAAAGATTTGGCGAAAATGAAGACTTAGTGAATCCCTGAACTTCAGTGCAAATACTTGGTAGCCTCCTAAAAGACTATAGTTGTCCCATGAAGACACAGGTTTACCATGGAGGATATCGCCCTTATAAGTCATATCCAAAGTTCAACAGAAGAATAATATTTCATTTCTTCTCCTCGGAGTTTCTGGGAGTATCACGTAGCTCAAGTAATCGATAATAGGTTGTCGCCATTCTTCCTTCTCAGCCTCAGAAACGGCCACATGATTCTCGAGTTCATTTTCTTCGCCTTCACCATCATTTGGCGGTGATACTACCCATTTTTTGCAGATAGTAATTTGCGCTTGATCAGGCAGGGTTAATGATAAAGCTAGGGCAGCTAAAGCATTAGCCTTCTTATTTTCTTTCCTTGGAACATGTTGAATAGTCATGTCACCGACCCACCCACTAATTTTTTAGAATAATCATGATATGTGCATAGTTCAAGTTTCTTGACCTCGTAAATACCTAAAAGCTGGTTGATCACCAGCTGAGAGTCACCAAAGACTTGCAATTGCAACCGCTTCATTTCGACAATTATTTCAAGCCTAAGTATTAGTGCTTGATACTCAGCAATGTTGTTAGAGCAGAGTTGTGTCAATGTAAAAGAGTAGGGCAGAAGTTCACCTTGAGAAGTAACAAATACTACACCAGAACCAGCTCGTCCGCGATGTGCAGCACCATCAAAGTACATCTTCCATGGAGGTTGAACTTCAATGACCATTGCGTCCTCATCAGGTAGTTCGTCAGTTAGCTCCCAATAATCAGGTATAGGATGATCTGCCAAGAAGTTCGCTAATGCTTGTCCTTTTATAGCCTTTTGAGGGATGTACACAATTTCAAATTGTTGAAAGTGGAGGTACCACCTTGCTAGTCGATCACTAAGGACAAGTTTTGACATCACGAACTTGATGGGATTTTCTCTAGAAACCAAACGAACGACATGAGCTTGAAAGTAGTGCTTCAACTTTTGGATTGAGAAGACTAGCGCCAAACATAATTTTTGATTGGCAAATAATTCAGCTAATTTGGTGTCATCATCCTGCTCAAGTAGTAAAGGGAGTTTTCTTTTCCTTCCCATTGGGCATGTCAGAATTTGTAGGCAATAAATTTGCGTCGAGAAAATAATATCAGGACCGAAAATATTACAACAATCGTAGTATTTTATTTTAAATATTTGAGTGTTACAATCTCTATGGTTCCTCTGATTCTTCTTTCCAATAGTAAATAAATTCAAGGGCACTTGAGCTTGGTCTTGAGTATGTAGTTGTTGCCACGAACGATGATCTTGAATTCAACTAGCATGAACTTTGATTTGAACTCGTACTCCTTGAATCTTGATTTGTTCTTCGTTCTTGAGCTTGAGCTGGATTGCTTGAACTTGGTTTGTTCTTCGTTCTTGAGCTTAAACTTGATTGTTGAACTTGAACTTGATTGCTTGAACTTGAACTTTGGGGGAATTTGCAGCGTTTGATCTACGAGCTCTTTCTTGCTTCTTGTTATAACTTCTGGTGTCTTTTCTGGGTTATGAAGATCCCTATTTATAATTGTGGAAGGAAAGAGTTATGATAAGAACAAACTCTTTCCGACCAATCAAATTGAAGTGTGACGAGGCCGTATTTGATTGGCCAGAACATGTCACTTGCACACGTGCCGCGGTTTCATTGGCCTTTTAATTTGGCTTGGCATGCTTCGTCATTTTGACACGTGACACGATCTTATCGGCTCTTTTGTTTGACTTGTCGTGCCACGTCATTTGACAAGTGGGACCAAACTACGCCTCTAGGAAGATGGCATCTTGGGCTTAATGAAGTGGGTCATCACTTTAGCCCAATTAAATGAGCTAGCCCAATGAATTAAGACTTATTTATTTAATTCATATATATTGGACTTATATAACTAATCTAATTATACTAGTCCAATAAATTTATTTGAACTAATATCTAAAGTTAAAATATAGCCTAAATTATTTTACAGATTTAATTCCAATAAAATTTATATGCCTACAAATGTTCTTACTTCAAGGCTTGTCAAGTCTTTAAACTTTTGAATACTAGACTTGAAGTATTAACTTGATAATAGTATGTAAATCCTATTTGCCAAAACATATAATGGATCATTGTATAATTGATTACGTGTCCGTTGATAGTCTGTTGGTAGTTTGGTCTACACTTAAAAATTAAAGTGACTTCAATCATTGTAATTACCAAGAGAGATGATAATACTTATTATCATTATTATAATGTAAATGCCATTTTCCTCAATTTTGTGGACCATCGGTAAAAGCTGATCGAATCCATATGGATTTGGCAATTCCTTTCGTTGATTAGAAAAGGAGAATGGAAGGCAAACGCTATTGGCAATTCTTTCTTTGATTGGAAAAGGAGAACAGAAGGCAACGCTATTGGATACTATGCGTAGGTCCAATTTCGATTTGAATCCCTCTAGGAGTCTAATTAGAACAGCAATCCCACATTGGTACTTAATACTAGTGTCTTCTGACAGTTATAAATATCATATACTCGTTAATCTATTAACACCAATTTCAGGGTTTGCAAGCCACTTTGCGTCTATTTCTGACGACTTGAGAGCGTTACCGCGAAGGTAATTTCTTCTTCTTTTTATTTATTTTTCTTCCTTCGTTGATTTTTTTTTTTTGTAAGTCAAACGAGAAAGATATGTTATTGTTTAACGAGATGATCCAAACATGAAGAAGGTGATCTTAGGTTGTGAAGAGATGGGTACTCATCCTCGCACGAATATCAGAGAGATTAGTCTCAAGAGGGCTCAATTATCGAAGAGATTACTCTCAAGGTGACCCGAGTATCGGAGTGATTACTCTCAAGATGACCCGACTATCGGAGAGATTACTCTCAAGGTGGCTCGACTTTCAGAGATATTACTCTCAAGGTGGCCCGACAATTGGAGAGATTACTATCAAGGTAACCCGACTATCGGAGAGATTACTCTAAAGGGGGCCCAATTATCGTAGAGATTACTCTCAAGGTGACCCGAATATCAGAGTGATTACTCTCAAGATGATCCGACTGTCGGAGAGATTACTCTCAAGGTGACCCGACTATCGGAAAGATTACTCTCAAGGTGGCCCGACTATTGGAGAGATTACTCTCAATGTGGCCCGACTACCAGAGAGATTACTCTGAAGGTGACCCGACTATCAGAGAGATTACTCTCAAGGTGGCCCGACTATTGGAGAGATTACTCTCAAGGTGTGAAACGATGGATACTCATCATGGCCCGAATATTGGAGAGATTACTCTCAAGGTGGCCCGGATATCAGAGAGACTTATATGTCCACCTTAAGATTGGAAAGTATAGTTCATTTTAAGGACAAACCCACGAAGAGGCCAACTTAAGGTGCAAAGAGACTTATATGTCCACCTTAAGATTGGAAAGTTATAGTTCCTTTTAAGGACAAACGCACGAAAAGGGAAACTTAAGGTGCAAAGGGACTTAAATGTTCACCTTAAGATTGGAAATTATAGTTCCTTTTAAGGACAAACCCACGAAGAGGCCAACTTAAGGTGCAAAGGGACTTAAATGTCCACCTTAACATTGAAAAATTATAGTTATTTTTAAGGACAAACCCACGAAGAGGCCAACTTAAGGTGCAAAGAGACTTATATGTCCACCTTAAGATTGGAAAGTTATAGTTCTTTTTAAGGACAAACCCACGAAGAGGCCAACTTAAGGTGCAAATGGACTTAAATGTCCACCTTAAGATTGAAAAATTAGAAAGCTTCAACTCGAAGACTTCGTGGACTTGACGATATTGACTTGAACATTTGGAAACTTTGAAGATTTGGCGGACTTTGCAGACTTCAACTTGAAGAGTCGTGGACTTTAAAAATTCAACTTAAAAAACTAGCAGACTTGAAAACTTCAACTTGAAGATTTGGAGGGCTTAAACAATTCAACTTTAAGACCGGCAAATTTGAAGACTTCAACTCGAAGACCGACAGACTTGAAGACTTTAACTTGGAGACTTGGAGGGCATAAATATTTCAACTTGAAGAGCAGAGAACATGAAGACTTCAACTTGAAGACCGATGGACTTGAAGATTTTAATTTGGAGACTTCAACTTGGAGACTTCATCTTGGAGGGCTTAAATATTTCAACTTGAAGAACAGCAAACTTGAAGAACGGTGGATTTAAAGATTTGGCGAACATGAAGACATAGTGAATCCCTGAACATCAGTACAAATACTTGGTAGCCTCCTAGAAGACTATTATCGTTCCATTGACGACACAGGTTTACCATGGAGGATTGCCCCTATAAGTCATATGTGATTTAAAGTTCAACAGAAGAATAATATTTCAGCCTGACTATCGGAGAGATTACTCTCAAGGTGACCTGAGTATCGGAGAGATTACTCTCAGAGGTGACCCGACTATCAAAGAGATTACTCTCAAGGTGGCCCGACTATTAGAGAGATTACTCTCAATTTGGCCCGACTACTGGAGATATTACTCTCAAGATGACCCGACTATCGAAGAGATTCCTCTTAAGGTGGCCCGACTATCGGAGAGATTAATCTCAAGGTGTGAAGGGATGAATACTCATCACAACCCGAATATCGGAGAGATTACTCTCAAGGTGGCCTGGATATCAGAGAGACATGAAGCTTTGATGCTTTGAAATCGAAATTGAATTTCAAAAACCATTATTTGTTTGGATTGGGTGTTGTTGCAAATAATTAAAAATATTGTTTGGAGTTTATATCTCAATTTTGAGGGTGTTTTGGTGAAGATTAGACTTGATTTTGGCTGAATTTCATATTAAAACACATGACATATAATATACTTACGAAATTGTAATAAAGTTGTATTATAATTGTATGTAAATTATATTCTGTTGTAGTTATATATATTTTCTTATTTGAATATTGTATGAAAGTTGAAAAATATTTGTATAATGTATGAATCGTTGTATAAAATTTGTATTTAAGTTATCAATACTATCTCTTTACATAAAGTTGTTGATATGTATTAAAGTTGTATTAAGAGAGTAAGTTTTGATTGAAATTTTAGAGAGGAAGAATCACACACTACAAACAAAATATATACAAATTAGATACAAAAGACATATTGTATAAAATTTGTATAAAAATTATATTTAAGTTGTATGATATTGTAGTTGTATTTAACTAGGTAGTAATAATGTACGAAAGTTGTATAATATATAATTAGTTGTATGAAATTTATTTTTACTATGTATAAATCAGATACAAAATATACAAAAGACATATTGTATAAATTTTGTATTTAAGTTGTATGATATTGTAGTTGTATTTAACTGGGTAGAAATAATGTATGAAAGTTATAGATAAGTCGTAAATAAGTTGTATAATATATAATTAGTTGTGTAAAATTTGTTTTTACTATGTATGTTGTTGTAGATATTCAAATTTACATTAAATTTGTACGAAATTTATTTTAATTTGTATGTTGATGTAACATATATTGTTCTTTTATCAGTTGATTTTATCTTCTCTAGAGTCCGGGGAGATACTAAATTTTGTTCAGTTGCAACTTTTGATGTAGGTTTTTCGTCGCCTGCTTTTGGAGACATTAGCTTCTCCTGGTTGTAAAGTTCATCTTCCAAGTACTTCTTTGTAGCCCTTTTCCCAATGTTTTTCGTTTTCAACAAGAATTTCTGAATAAATGTGCCATTTCTGATGGTTTACTACTGTGATTGGGGTTTTAATTTCAGGTTTTAGTCAACTGGAAAGACCTAGGCAAGCTGAGGACGCAGATTAAATCCACCAGCAAAATAAAGAAAAAAAAAGACCCAAAAAAAGAAAGATGACAACATCAGCAGTATCTCATGGCTTTGATGGGATGTATTTTGAAACAATTATCAAACAAAAATTCCTAAATATAAGTCCGATCTGGAGAGAAGAGGGGAAAGAGGAGAGAAAAACGGAAAAAGGGTGTAATTAAATCCATTGATTGAAGACACTAATAATGGATTGAGAGTCTTTTAAGGTGGAATATATATAATTTGTAAATAATCCTTGTTTAAGGTGGGTAATATATAAAATTAGAATAATTTTGATAAATAAGTTTCAAATATTGTATAAGAACGAAAAAATAATATATTTTGAATAGAAATGCTACAAGCGGCTACTTCTATGTTAGCGCTGTTGGGCAATCCAAGTTTAATGGGCCTGTCCACTCTACAAAGCCATTTTTTCGAGTGGCCCAAATTGCATTGCCAATTATGTGGAAATGACACCAGGTAGCCACTTTAAGTATGTTATTTAAAATAGATTTATAATTTATAATGTAGTTAAAGATTATCCAATTTCGCTCTAACTTTAGGGCACGGCGTCCTAAAGTTAAACCTCAAAATTCAAACTTCAGGATATCATGTCCTAAAGTTTGAAATTGTGTCCTGACGTTCGAATCTTATGTCCTAAATTTTAAATTAGTAATTCAGAAATTCAGGACGCTTAGTTCTGAATTTTAAATTAGCAGCTCAAAAATTCAGGATACTAGTCCTAAAATTTGGTTGAATTAGCTAATCTTTAAATATATTGTAAATTACGGATATATTTTAAATAGCGAACGTGAAAGTTGCTATTGTTGCACTTCGCCTGCCAATTGTCTTTTGACTTTTTCAGTGGCAGAGGTAATCTAAAATACCTGACAAGAAAAATAATGAAAATTTCAAAACAAAAGGCAAAAGCCAAAAGTGTCAAGAAAACTGGAGAAAAAGCCCGAAGGATCTGCGGACATATTGGTTGCAGATCCAACGAAAATGAAGCAGATATGAATCCATAAAGCCAAAATAGCTAAGCAGGAGAAAGCCCTTGGAGCGGAAAATCCTCAGAGGCGAAAATGGAAGAATCTATGGAGAAACTTGAAGGATCGGTAGCCGCGCCGATGATATTCCTCATTGTCGTCGCTGTTCAGTACCTCTCCCGATATGTCGAAATCAATATGAGTGTATTTTTCTTAATTTTCACCTCGTTTTTAGATTTTTTTTTTAATTTGGTTTATATTAATCTCACAATTTTTTTTTGTTTAGATACATTTCTGTATATGTCTGCATGTGTGTGTATATTATAGTATCCATGTATAAAGTATAAGTGTGTATTTGTGGAAATGTACTTTCTTATCTCATACACTCTTGATTTTGTCACCTCTTTTCTAAGTCTGAGTTTACATTAAATTCAATATATATATATATATATATATATATATATATATATATATATATATATATATATATATGATGTAAGTAATTTTTACACCATCAGGTAATATTTTAAGGAAACTTACCTGTAGTTGTGTGACCGATAGTGTAAAAAATTCTTTACAAGTATATAACTTAAAGTCTTTTTGTTTTTATCGTTTGGTTTATGTTAATTTCACAATAGTAAGATATTGACACACCTACGTACAGTGTGTGAAGAGAGAGACTGTGTGTGCTGTGCACATATATATACGCACACGCGCAGAAAATATCATCAATTGCTGAATATTGATTTGCTATGGTGAAAGTTGTTTATAATTGAGCTGTTAAGTATTTGAATGGTCGATTTGTCAACAGTTAACGCAATTCCTTTGTAGATAAATCATGAATCTCCTACTCTCTTTTCTTAAAAAGTTAATTGTTTTGCTATTGTTATCTTTGTTTTCAGAGAGTTTCTGTAAATGCTGAGGAGTTGCAGTTGCGGGCAGAAATTAAGCAGCTGCTAAAGGAGGCGAATGCCATGTCACAGTAAGTGATTCAAATTGTTCAAGCAACTAATCTTTATGTAGTCTTGAGTAGGATTCGACATCTTCTATTGTAATTCGTTTTGGAGTTCTCCACACGAGCAGTGGCGTATCCAGTAGTATAGTTATGGGTTCAAATCTTCTAGCCTAGATCTGCAGTTATCTATGTAAAATCGATTGAAATTGTTGAAAATATTGAACTATGAACCCATAACTCATGTAAGGTGATAGATTCAGCAGTTGAACCCCGAGTACTGAACCCATAGAATTAAAACTCTTGTTTCGCCTCTGCACACGAGTGTTATATTTTTTTTCTATATGACTATATTTCAAAGCTTATCTTGACCAATATTTACTTTTTTATTATTTTCTCCATGAATGTGACAAGTTACATCCTTCTATGTAATCATCTATCACATTCTATAAGTTGATATTTTACTGGCGCTTGAGTTTAAGATTTTAATTTGACATTTATATTGTAAAATTGATTATGGACGAAAATGTTAAAGTAATTGTTGAAAAGCTAGTTTGATATTATATCAAAGCTCAAAACTTGAATTATTTAGTGAAGTTCAATTCCTGAAGGTTGTGAAAATTGTATGAATATAAAATGGTGTCTGACATTTTTTAATGTTCCAAAAAGGAAAGAGTGTCATATTGCAAAGGGTGGAGTATCATTAATTTTTCTAGCTATGTTGAATGGAAAACTATATGTCGATACTAATGATAGATGGTGCAAACCAAAGTTGTAGGTTTAAGTGGACACATGATATCAATAATTTTCCCATTATGGTAAAAGTTATGATGTCTTTAACCAAAATTGTATTTCTAGTAGTTTGCTGATAATTCTGATAATAGTAGTTTTCCAACCAAAATACTAGTATTTCTTCTGTTCCTTCTGGGTCTTTATCTAAGAAAGTGAGAAATTCCATTTGTTGATAATTCACTTTGTAGATCATGCTATTTTTTTAACAGTATGTATGATTTGTAAAACTTTATGCTGTTTTCATATTGATTT
The DNA here is from genome assembly GCA_002018475.1 of Nicotiana obtusifolia. Taxonomy (NCBI): domain Eukaryota; kingdom Viridiplantae; phylum Streptophyta; class Magnoliopsida; order Solanales; family Solanaceae; genus Nicotiana; species Nicotiana obtusifolia. Next base: position 181,595 of record MCJB01033485.1, on the reverse strand, counting down.
CAGGCCTTCAACGTTTGCACAAGCTGCCAAACTGAGGAGGATGGCAGCAGCCAAGGAGCAGGAACTTGTAAAAAGTATGGCATAAACTACCATGCTTAGAATAGATACTACTGTGTTTATTCATAATTCTTATTGACTTTATTTATAGGAATGCTGCTGCATATGTTCATAGTGCCCCATCAAACTATAGTTGGACAAGTAAGATAGCATGCACAGAGAAACTGATGCCTACTCGTAGTAGAAATCACTACAGTAAGAAGTAGCAGTTAGAGTCCCGGATATTATATTTTGCCTGGTGTACTCAGGCTACCGTAGCAAGCAAGCTGATAGAAGAATGCTTGAAAGTACTCCTATCAATTTTAGCTATGCAAGTACTAATTAGGCTTGTACCACCTTTTAAAGAATTTAGGTGGTGAAACGACCAGTCAAAGATGTTTTCAAGAGCAAAACATCTCTCGTTTGAGGTTCAGTACTAAAGGAACAAGGTTTGACATGCTAACACTTTCACCTTAACATTTCTTTCTTGTACTGACCCATCCCATCTTCTCAGCACATCACATTTAGCATGCACACAACCAGCAATTTACATCATAACTTTTCTGGCAAACTTGAGGCCAAGGGGTTATAATAGCTGTTATAGTCATATCAGAGCAAATTATCAGTTCCATTAACAATGTATTCTACTCCATGAACAATTAGCTAGGAATATTGCAGTACCAATACACCTGCCTATTGTTAGGACTTAAAACTATTTGACCTATAAACCTATGTGGATTTAGTAAAGAATAGAACATAATGGATTCATAAGAACGAAATAGGTGATATTAGCTAGTTGGGATTATAGTTTAGTCATGTTGGTGTACTAACATTTCATCCTTTTCTGCCGAAGGTGTTCTAGTTTGTTTTGGATTTGTATGCCAGTCAAAAATAAAGAGATCCCCTAGTGTAAAAAACCGTTAATTTGTTGTTAAATCCAAATTATTGGGTACACGAATCCAAATGGATATTGAGGATTCGTATAACCTGTCTCAACTAGTTTGAGATTGAGGTATGTTTGGTGTTCTTGTTTTTGTTTACTCTCAATAACTACATTTGGTGCCATACAGATCATGAAAAACTCAGAAAAGAAATGAAATCGTCATATGATTCACACACAAAGACCCTGATGATCTTAAAGGTAATGCATGCAATCTTTGGTAGTCAAGACCTTTACAACCTTTGTTTAAACTGTAAGGTAATTAATCAGCTGCTGATCACACAGGTTTTAATGTACTTGTTGCTGATTATATGGTTTTGGCGTATCCCTGTGGCTTCCATACCCAAGCAGCTTGTGCAACCTTTTGGTAATGTGTTATCCTCTAGTATTCTTGGTTTCTCGATACCTGCATGTCATTTTATCAACTTTACGAGTTTTGTCATGTATGCGGTAATCTTGAAATTCATATTCACTAATCTGCTATGTTGTGCCTTTCAATGTGACAGGTGGACAAAATACACATTTAATTGCTTCAGTACCTTTGTTTGCATGTTTCATACTGGTCTTCTATAACCTTCCATGTTGCAGGTAAGGTATTGTCTTGGCGAGCTGGAGGTCATGTGAATGAAAACGTCATGGTAACTACCTTGAGGATTTAGCAATGGTTGGAAATTTCTTTTTTCGGAGAACTGTGACTATATGAAGTAGTAACGAGCTTAAGTCTTGGGTGCGAGTCTTATAGCCCGTTTGGTCAAGTTGGAAAATCAGCTTAGTTTGAGAATTGCTTTTTTTTTAAAAGTGCTTTTTTTAAAAGTACTTTTGATGAGAAGCAGTTTGTGTTTGACTAATTAATTTAAAAAGTACTTCTAAGCAGCAATTAGTGTTGGGCTAAGTTTTTAAAAAGTGATTCTAAGTGTATTTTCTCAAAAGTAATTCTCAAAAAAGTGCTTTTGGGAAGAAGCTACTTTTTTCTGCTTCTCCAAAACTGCTTCTGCTTCTCCTCAGAAGCACTTTTCTTTTCTCCTAAAAGCTTGGCCAAACACTTCAAATTTGGAAAAAAAACACGTTTTTTTTAAAACTTGAGTTAGCCTATTTGGCTTCTAAAATCTGCGTATTTTCAAAAGTGCTTTTGTCAAAAACGCTTTTCAAAAAAGTACTTTTGTTGAAAAGTAGTTTGTGTTTGGCTAATAAATTTGAAAAACACTTTTGAGCAACAGTTAGTGTTTGGCCAAGCTTTTAAAAAGTGCTTTTAAGTGTATTTTTCTTAAAAGCGCTTTTCAAAAAAATGCTTTGGAGAGAAGCTACTTTTTTTTCCTTCTCCAAAACTGCTTTTGCTTCTACTAAAAGTATTTTTTTTCTTTCAAAAAGCTTGGCCAAACACCTTAATTTTGGCAAAAAAGTACTTTTGACTAAAAAAGCACTTTCGGCCAAAAAATAAGCTTGACCAACAGAAGGTTGGTAGAAGCACTGGTTTGATAGGTTGGCTCTCTTAGGCTTGAAACCCATAATTTGTCTTTTACAACAACTCAAAGAGAAGGATGTACGCACTTAATTTCTGGACAGGGTATAGTTTGCTGATATTTTGCCAGTTCAAAAAGAGGTTACGAAAGGAAATTAGTTTTTGTAGGGGTGGGGGTGCTTATTCTCTCGTATCTCCATCCATCCTCATTTCCTGTGGAAACCTAAGTTCATACATAGTTACTTAAATTGCCTTGACCTCTTTGCTGTCCATTCACCTGTAAAAAATTTGAGACCGAGAGTTCTGAAGATCTCATCTTTGTTAATTTTTCTTTCTGTTGATTCATTTTGCAACTTCTAGTTGGTTGAATCTTGTCCTTTTGGGGGTTTTGATTAGTGTGCCAATATGATCTTAAGCCAGTATTCATTAATTACGTCACTTCCAAAGCTGCCTATCTTTTGTTTGAACAATGTTATGGCTAAATTGTGTAATGTAATTGCAGGTGGGAATCATTCCATGGTTAATATTGTCCACTAGAGTCGGCAAACTTATCTGCCGGAAAATATTCAAGTAGGAGAGCAAAGTAATTTGAAGCGAAGAAACTACACATCAATTGAAAATAACCAAGATGGTCTGTCTACTGATATATATTTATTTGATTGCGATCAACATGCACTATTGTAGATGGAATTTTGTCTGGTGTTCATTTATCACCTATCGTTAACTATCTTATTTATTTTTGAAAAGATTATTAGTGAGGAGTAAAACATAAAGTTTGTACGGTAGTGCCAACAGTGCCATTGCCACAGAAAGCATAAGGCTGTTCACTGTAGCTATAGAAATATGTAATTATAGGTAACAACTATGTCTTTGGGAGGAGCGGGAAAAAATACTAAACATCTCCGCGCAATGTTGTTCGTTTCCTGCTTCCTATTAGTCAAAAGGGGGTATATTTTGTTTCTCGACACTTTTTTTTTTTTTTTTTTTTTTTGTCAACTTAAAAGGATATGGGATTCAAAGTACAAAACTTGAATGAAAACAAACAACTCTCGTGGTGAGAAATATATGAGTCATGTAGTGAAACTTTGGAAAAGTGTGAAAAGGTTTAGATTTAGAGAAGGTATTTCTAGAAGGATTGATGGAAATTTATAGATGGAGGAAAAATGATCTAGACTTGATATTGATCTGGGAAAATCATATGATAATATATATGTCAGTGTGTTTTGGTGGGTGTTGAAGTGGAAAATATATTGATATCAAATATACAAAAGTCATAAAAGGATATATATGTATGATCGAGCAGTCAAAAGTGAGTGAGGTCTAGTACAAGATACATAGGAATTTCAATCATCCTCAGTTATGATGCAATCATTGTCTATGCTATTTAATTTGTAATATATCGATATTGTGACAAAACTAGTGAGATATATCAACCAACGAAACGGCTTAAAGCAATGAAGAAACGCTTATGACTAGATTAGATTTCAGCCATCTGCATATTTCCTGTTGTTCGTTTAAGGGGACTTCCGTTCAATTGCACTGAAGTCGACAATATTTACAAGTTCTTCGCTGGCATGGACATTGTGGATATTAATTTCCTGGTTCTCTGGAGAAGCATTTGTTGTCTGAGCTAGCTGGTCGCATGAGAACATGGGGAGGATATATATATATATATAAGGTTACGTTTTCGGTTGCAAGAAGCAAGGCTATTATACCAAGCTATAGCTGCTGAGATGAAGGAATTAAGGTGGTCATCATTTTGACCACCTCGACCAAAGAGGAGGTCCCAGAACAAATATCCAATGGAGATACTGAAGCTGCGCGGTATCCCATACGAAGTCAAGAAATCTGATATTGTCAAGTTTTTTTACCGTACAGATGACAAGATACACATGCATTATATACCGGCCTGACAGTATATATATAGTTAACTATGTTGAATTTGCATCAGCTGAAGAAAGCTAGCTATCTGCAATTGGACAAGGTGTTGACTGGAATGAGGTACATCTGAAGGATTGTATATAGATGTTCGTAACATGCAGCGGAAGACAATAACAATTCTAGGCAAATCTTTTCGTGTTTAAAATTTATTTACATGTCAAAGATTGGATCTAAGACGTACCTGGTGAAGAGAGTCTCGTTTTAAAATTTTTCGATAGTGCGAACACGAAGACTTATCCTTGCTATCAACTCTTTGATCAATGAAACCCGCAAACAAATTGAACGAATTATTGTGCTAAAGTTCTTCTAAAAAACTTTTGCCCATACGTGAAAGACCAACAAACTAAATTTTCTTCTCAAGAGTATTTCTTGACTCTTTCAATATCTCTAAGTGCGGCAAACCTATTGTACGTTTTCTATATTGTAGATGTATTTTTTATCATCCACCTTCTTCCTATATATACAGATATATATATATGTGTAGTTTTTTTATTTTTTTATATATATTTTTTATTGTTTATTTTATTGTTTATTTTTTTAGACACCTAACCATCTTCTTTTTTTTTTTTCCCATCAAGATGGAGGAGTTAGGCATGACTCCAACTTGTGTCTTCCAAAAATAATAATTAGCGGAGGAGGATATAAACCTCAGCCTTGATTACATAGTGTAGGTTGATTAAGGCCAATCTATTGTACAACTACAAAAAAAATTGGACAGAGAATGGAGGCAATCTCCTTACCTATAGACATGTACATAACATCAAAAACTGATATTACATACAAGTTTGTCATATCTGCCCGAATCAAAATACTCTCAAGTAATAGCATCATTAATTGTAAATTGGTTTCTTCTTGTTGCGAACTTGAAATTAGGAAGGCCATCTTATTCCAACTGCAAAGAAGCTCTAACTTGTCTTGGAAGAGGAACAGCTTCATTGAAGATAATATGATCCTTTGTACTTTCACTCAGGTTAGCAAGTTGATCAGCTACATAGTTGCCTTCTCTAAAAGTATGCACAAAATTAAAATTACCTAGACTAGTTATATCCAAATCTGTTCTATAATATGATTGATACGCCATGGTGGCTTCATCCTTCTGTTGATAATAGAAACAAGTAACAGAGAATCTGACTCTAAAATAACATTTTGAAGTCCTAAGCTATTGCAGATTTTGATACCATATAAGACTGCCTTAGCTTCAGCCATGTTATTGCTACAATGTCTATAAAATTCAGCATAGACCTTCACCATATCACTCAACTAGTCTCTAATAATACCTCCACCTCCAGCTGATCCAGGATTACCTTTATTGCACCCATCTACATTGAGTTTACCCCGATCTCTATCTGGTTTCTTCCACCAAACTGCTTGAGAATGGATACTATGTTGAATCTTCTCTATAGTCCTACACTTTTTTAGCCATACATGTGAACGTGTAAGACTGGGGAATTGACAGTTAAGCATCAAAGATAAGCAATTAGAGACTTGTTGAATAATATGCCATCTTGACATGTATATATTTTCAAAACTTGCTGAGCATCTATTCTTCTAAATCTCCCAACAGATAACTGAAGGTAAATATTGCAATACCATAGAGTGAACTAAGTTTCTTTCTTTAGCTAGCCGCAAATTCATAAGAGTTTGCCTTATCTGATCCTTGATAAAATTAATACCATAAGCATTACAAAAATATGACCATATCTATGTTGCTATTTGACTACTACTGAAAAGGTGTGAAATGGTTTCCTCATCATGATTGTTACAACAACGACATGTTGCAGGAATCATAATACCAAATTTCTTAACAACATCATCTGTAGGGATCCTAGCCTGTAGAAGTCTTATCATAAAAAATGAGATCTTGGATGGTTTATGCCGGATCTTCTTACATGTCAAAGACTCCTCCTTTTTCTTCTTAACAATATCCCACGCTGACTTACAAGTAAAGGCTTTAGAATTTTTTGGTATCCAGTAAGGGTAATCATTCCTCAATTCATTGATATTCACTTCCTGAACAATGTTAACTACATTGAGAGGCAATACCTCCAGTAATTTCTCTCATCTCCAAGAACCTGCCAGAATGAAATCCTTCACCAAAATGTTCTTGGTGTTCTAACAGCATGAACTAGATTAGCTAAAGCTCCTAGACCAATCCAATTGTTCCACCAAAAAAAAATTTGACCTCTTCCTATCTTTCAAAAAATAGCACGTTCAACATCTTTTATTGTCCATTAGCCTTTTTGAAGTATGAGATAGACCATAGACCCCATTTATGCAACAGAGTGAGATCTTTTACAATATTTAGCCTCCAACAATTTCTTCAACAAGGTGTTTTGAGTCCTAAAATTCCACCAGAGTTGGGAGGAGAATGCATTGCAAGTGTCTTATAAAGACCTGAAACTAGCTCCCTCTTCTTGCACTGCAAAGCATAAATAACTCCAAGCTATCCAGTGCCTTTTGTTTATACTATCCTCCTTTCCCCAGAAGAAGTTAGAAATAATTATATCAATCTGGTTTAACACTGTTTTAGGAGGGTGAACCACAGATAGTAGATGCAAAGGAAGTGCATGCAACATAGATTTAATTAGGACAGCCTTCCCACTATAGGATAATAATCTTCCTTGCCACCCTTGCATCTGATTAGCAACTTTGGCCACCATGTTGTTGAAGTAAACCACCTTTTTCCTGCCTACATAAATAGGAAACCCCAGATACATCATCGAAAACTGACATTAAGGAAAATCAGTGATCCTTGAAATGTTTGTTATTCTAGTATCACCCTCATTCAATGAAGTATAGAACCCAGATTTTCCTTTGTTTACCATATGACCTGAAGCCTTCTCATAGACTTCCAAATTAGACATCATTAATATTAATGAGGTAGGATCAGCAGAAGAAAAGAGGATAGTATCATCCGCATAACACAAATGAGATCTATTAGGTCCCTTTTTATCTACTAAGTACGGAATGAATCCTGAGTCAATTAGGTAGTCCATAAATGTCGCGACCCAAAATCCAAACAGTCGTGATGGCACCTAACCTAATCCTCTAGGTAAGCCAATTAACTATCAAAAACAATATAATAATACCGATGTGAGTCAAAGGTGAGATAACTGAACTCATCTATTTGAACTATACAGGAATAGATTAAAATTCTAAAGCTACCAAGATCAAGAGGCAGCTATGACCATAACGCAGGTACTTCTTCAAATCCAGCTCCCGCCGTGCACAGCAGCATCACTATCCAACATCTGCAAGCAAGGTGAAGAAGTATAGTATGAGTACAACCGAACCCATGTACTCAATAAGTAACAAACCTAACCTTAGGTTGAAATTAGTGACGAGCTGGGACAAGAGTCAGGGTCCAACTCCAATAACCGGCAATAGTTCATAACAATATGATAAAGATGGTACAAGAAATAATCCAGCTGGTTCACAGTTACGGAACATAGGCATGCTTTTCAAGTATAACAGTAGATCCCAGACCTTTCACTGAAAACCTCAAAAATATATGAATAAGTTTAAAAACTGCGATTTTTCCAAAAACCTTTGAACAATAAATAAGATGTTTTATTTTTCAGATAGCACGAGAAAAATACATCTCTATGCCTACATGTAAATATACAGGTGAAATCATGAATGTCACCAAAATCGGGTAGCATGAGGAAATGCATCTCTATGTTTGTATCTCAAGTACACATGTCAAATATAATGCATCTCAATGATGAACTCATGTACTCACACTCTCAGAATACTTAATCTCACTGCCTTGTATTCTCACGCATCATGCTCAATACTCAACACACTCAGTCACTCAATACTGTACAATACCTGTTGCAGCGTGCAGCCCGATCAACATATATCCATAAGGCCTGTTTGCGGCATGCAACCCGATCCACATATATATAGCCATAATCTTGTTGTGGCGTGCAATCCAATCCACATATATATAGCCATAAGGCTTGTTCCTGGTGCAACCCGATCCACATATGTATAGCCATATGGCTTGTTGCGGCGTGTAACTTAACCCACATATATATAGCCATAAGGCTTGTTGCGGCATGCAACACGATCCACACACACACACACACACACACACACATATATATATATATATAGCCATAAGGCTTGTTGCGGTGTGCAACCTGATTCACATATATATAGCCATAAGGCTTATTGTAGCATGCAACCCGATTCACATTTATATAGCCATAAGGCTTGTTGCGGCGTACAACCTGATCCACACACACACACACACACACAACACTAACAGTTCGACACTAACGCCCTAACTCAGTCACCAATCTCTCCAGTCTCTCGGGCTCACAACGCTCATACTAAGCAGCCCTAATCAATGATATGAGATGTGAAAATATACAATAAAAGAGACTGAGATATAATATGAAATGATGAATACGACTGAGTACATAACCACAATTAAGCAAATAACTCAACAGCGAAGAACGACCACTGTGGGTCCCAATAGTGCCATCATATAGCCTAAACATGATTTCTAGCATAAATTACATCTCAAGTGCTCTAACACATAGTGCACGGTAAAAATGTTAAGATAAGATGGCTACACAGTTCCATAAAATCAACTAAATCACAAGTAACACGGTGCACGCCCACACGCCCGTCACCTAACATGCGCGTCACTTCAATATCAATCACATAGCACGTAATTTCGGGGTTTCATACCCTTAGCACAAAGTTTAGAAGTGTTACTTACCTCGAACAAGCCAAATCCAATACTGATCAAGCCAAGCGATGCTCCAAAAATGCCATCCCGCGTATACTGACCTCCGAACGGCTCAAAACTAACCAAAAGCAACTCAAATACATCAAATAATGCCCAAGGAAACAAACCCTATTGATAAAGGTTGAATATTTAATCAAAAGCCTAAAATTATCCCAAAAGTCCAACTGGGGCCCGCGCCTCAGAACTCGACGAAACTTATAAAATCCGACAACCCATTCAATTACGAGTCCAACCATACTAGTTTCACCCAAATCTGACTCCTAATCGATGTTCAAAACTCAAAAGTTCACTCTATGAAACTTTAGGCTAAACCCCCCAATTTCTCTTTAAAATTCATAACCCAATTACCAAAAACGAAGATAGAATCACGAAATATAATCACAAGTGAGTCAAGAATGCTTACCACAAGTCACATGGTAAATTTCCTCCCTAAAGTCGCCCAAACCGAGCTCCAAAATCCCAAAATGTGAAATAAGAACCAAGACTTTGAAAATATAGTTCTGCCCAGCATTTCCGCATATGCGGCCCATTGTTGCATCTGCGACCACCGTTTCTGCGGCATCAATCTCGCTTCTACGAGAACCCCAGAACCTAGTTGGCACCGCAATCTGCGGAATAACACTTTGCATCTGCGCGACCGCAGATGCGTCACTGCCATCGCACCTGCAAACTTCCTCGCCCCTGCGACTCAATGCACCGCTTCTGCACTTCCGCAGGTGCGTCCGAACTCTCGCATCTACGGAGCCTTGCTCCAGCTCCACCTCCGCTCCTGCGACTCTATTGTTGCTTCTATGATCATTGCACTTGCGCAAATTCAACTGCAGGTGCGCAACACTAGTATCAGTAGCTACCAGCAACCAAATGAGAATGAGAAATGGTTTGAACCTCGCTCGGAACTCAACCGGGCCCCTCGAGATTCCGTTCGAATATACTAACAAGTCCCATAACATAATACGGACCTACTCGAGGCCTCAAATCACACATAACAACATGGAAACGATGAATCGCATCTCAATTCAAACGTGAATGAACTTTAAACTTTCAACTTCCAAAACTCGCGCCGAAACCTATCAAATCAACCCGGAGTGAACTCAAATTTTGCACACAAGTCCCAAATGACATAACGAAGCTATTCAAATTCCCGAAACCACAAAACAAGTCCAATACCTTCAAAGTCAACTCCCAGTCAAACTTGTGAACTTTCCAAACCTTCAAATTTCCCACTTTCGCCAATTAGTGCCGAATTCTTCTAGAAATATCCAAATGCAGATCCCAGCATACTCCCGAGTCCAATATCACCATCTGGACCTAACAGAACCATCAAAACTTCGTTCCGAGGTCAAATTCACAAAAGTCAAACTTGGTCAGTTCTTCCATTTTAAAGCTTCAACAATGAAATTCATTCTTCCAGATCGATTCCGAATAACCTGAAAACCAAAACCGACGATTCACACAAGTCATAATACATCTTACGGAGCTGCTCATGCCCTCAAACTACCGAGAGAAGTGCAAATGCTCAAAATGACCGGCCGGGTCGTTACATTCTCCCTCACTTAAACATACGTTCGTCCTTGAATGTGCCGAGAATCGTTCTAAGGCCATCAAACCGCCGTGTAATCTTGCGATGCGCGTACCTGGGGGGTGATCCCAAGTCACCCTATTCCATATAGGCCCGACAACACAACATAAATGAAGATCATTATTTCGACCTTATTAGCCCATAAACCACAAAATCCAATTTCCAACATCCGGAATTTCCTGCAAGACCCGAACCTCGCATCTAGACTCTATATAAGTCTGAACCAGCTGCATCAAGTCATAACCATAACCCAAGACAAAATCATATGATATACCACATGACTCAATACTCACAGCAATAACTTCCAATTACAGTAGTTGCTCAAACAAATTCGGTACCGTAATAAACCTCATATCAGACAAAACCCCGCTCTAAAACCTTCGTACACTGCCGATGATGAAATAAACATGCAAGAACTCATAACCACTTATCAGATCAACAAGCCATGGGGCTCCCTCTCCTTCGACAAGAACATAGCAAATTTCTAAGCCGATCAGCGACATTGTCCTTTCAAATATACCGCAATCAAATCCGATAGCACCCATTCTAGGTCTGACGACCTCATCTTTTCAAATACAAGCTACCCTACTGACATGCCACACCAATGCTACCTAGATCCACAAACTGTGCAATCCGTGTACCAATACGCAACAATGACTGAACCATTGTCTTTGGGCTTGCCAATGGACCCCAAATCCACTCTGGTCACCTACAAATAGATACATAACCCTCCGAAAGTCCACAATGACTGAATCATAACACATACTATCATCTGGCTAGCTTTGGCCACATCTTCACATTCCAAAACCACGAAATAATGTGTTCTGAGAACTCCTGGTCCTCAGGTCCATAGAACACATGAATCACCATATCTAATCCGCACTCCACCGCCCCGATGTCTAACACAGCTCTCATACACGATCATCCCACGAGGAATACTTCTATAATTCTTCCGTGCCACATAGAAAAAATTTGAATATCAGCAATTAAGCAACCAGACGAGTATCGCAATACCAATGAAGCATCCATAAGTCAACACACAGTGTGCTTTCTGAAATACGCACCCTTTTCAGTAGTTATAACATTCATCTAAATATCTGAAACTGTCCATGCTGTCCAAAATTCATGACCTTCCCTCCATATCCGGACCGTGACCTTGCACATGCAAATCTCGACCCCCACGCAACACACTGCATCTATCATGTCATCATATGAAAAGTACAAGAATCCCATAATCAACTATGATTCCAGCAGATCACATACCCGATTAGTCAGAAATCTTCCATTTGATCCTATCCAGGAGAAAAATCATAATATGCAACATGCTTCTCACGCCGGTAGGAAATAACCATCTCAAACTGTGGTAAAAACCATCGAAAACACTTTGAAACCCATTTGCACATAATCAAGCCGTCAGAATTGAATCCCTCTAACTCAACCAAGCCATGCAGGTCGCCAAATCCAAGAATATTGACGCCGAGCACCTATAGAGACTTACCACATCATAAGTACCCAAAGAATCGGTCATATCTATTATTTTGCCGATCCAACCTACTACCAAGCTGTACTATTTCTCTGAATTCCTTCTGAATTATCCTCTAGGTGATACTTCTTATTGCCAGAACACCACGATCCTTAACCAAATCTCACCCCACGAGATCCTGAAAAAGACCGCACTGCCCTAAGGCCCATAAGCCAATGTATTCCCTCTTAAGTACCCCAAAAGTACCACAACCGAGATACCCATTTTGAAGAGAGCTTTTATGAATCTAAGCCGTTTTCCTCCACCTTCCTGATATCGAAATGTGAAATCCATAATGACATAGAAATACTGTGAGTCTCGACACCATCCAATGTAAATCTTAGATCCTAGTCATATGCTAATATGGAAAAACTCACAATTACTACATATAAATCTTGAATCCATTAGATCCTTCTCGAGAGTCATCCATTCTGCTCCAATCTCAATTGCATCGCCCAAACGGCCAAACGACCCTGTGCCCCATTAGCACAACAACACCCAAAGAAGTAATCCATACCTTTAAGCAACCGAGCAATTTCCTACTTCACGTGCACTGCATCCTTCACGAATAAAAACTCAATCATCCTATGATTCCCATATATTCATAAAGTGTAACATAACCTGTATCCATAAATTTATTTACTCGAGTCATCCTCGATCTCAACCGCTGCAAGTCATAACCAATCCACAAGTATTACTCAGACCTAAACCAATATAACACGTAACCATGCAATCAAATCGTCGATAACAGACTCCCCCACTTAGCTCAATGCCATAGAATAGAACATCTGATAATTCACCATACCCTTACTCTATTACTGCCATAATACTGCAGGGAGATTCAACTAAATCCTTCATAAGTTCACATAACACAAACCATGTAGTACCTCAAATCACCTACTTAGCTCGCATACATCCATATGACGATCAGGTCAACTTTCTCAACTAAATTCAAATTCAAATCTCAACACTTATATGCCGTTGGTAGAAAAGAAACTCTTCACACAAGATTATAAGGATCGCACCTGCTTAGCCTCAAATTGGCATCTTGCTATACCCTTTTGCAGCCACAATTACTACGCCATCACTTAATCTTCTTGAGTCTGAACCCACAGCAAGACATGAAAATCTACTTCGCTCCACAATTAAACAACATGAAAAATCTTTCAACACACTCATAACTCGAGACTATACGTCATATCACGACAGCAATCAAGCACCCAATAGTCCTTCTCACATCTCAAGCAAACTCTTCCTGTGATATTCAAACCATCTGAACACATTCCGCAGCCATATCTTACTAATCACATAGCCATCCAACCACTCATCGAGCCATAATTTCCATAAATAGGGACACTATCGGACATATAAGTCTAAAAAATATACTCACACAACCGAAATCCTTGTGCTCAAGCTATCAAACCTCGGCCTCAAGTCCTCCCGACTGGCCCATCATCAGCACACCGAAATCACATCTCGCACCTCCTCCATGGAGTTACAAGCCGGCGATGCACAATTGATACCGAGCGTTCACATGCACACACGAATGCGTGGAGCGAATTCAAAGAGTTATGTTTCAAGCTGAATTAATTTCGAACGATAAGGAAAGAAAGATGGGAAGTTATCCTAAATGCCCTTTTGCCTCTCAAAGATAGGTATAGACGTCATCATACCGATCCGCAAGACTCTACTAGGCACTTGCTCAAGACTTGTAGAACCTACAAACCTAGAGCTTTAATACCAACTTGTCACGACCCAAAATCCAAACCGTCGTGATGGCACCTAACCTAACCCACTAGGTAAGCCAATTAACTATAAAACACAATGTAATAATACTGATATGAGCCAAAGATGAGATAACTGAATTTTTATACAACTTCCCAAGGACTGGTAGTACAAATTATGAGCTTTTACGATTTAAAATTTACAAAACTGGTATGAAATAAAGTACCTCATCTGTTTGAACTATACAGGAATAGATTAAAATTCTAAAGCTACCAAGATCAAGAGGCATCTATGACCGAAACGCAGGTGCATCTTCAAATTAAGCTCCCATTGTGCACAACAATATCAGTATCCAACATCTGTACGCAAGGTGCAAAAGTGTAGTATGAGTACAACCAACCCCATGTACTTAATAAGTAACAAAGCTAACCTTAAGTTGAAAGTAGTGACGAGCTGGGACAAGGTTCAGGGTCCAACTCCAATCACCAGACACAGTTGATAATAATATGACAAATATAGTACAAGAAATAATTTAGCTGGTTCACAATTACGGAAAATAGGCATGCTTTTTAAGTATAACAGTAGATCCCAGACCTTTCACCAAAAACCTCAAAAATATATGAATAAATTTGAAAATTGTGATTTTCCAAAAAACCTTTCAACAATAAACAAGATGTTTCATTTTTCAGATAGCACGAGGAAAATACATCTCTATGCCTACACGTCAATATATAGGTGAAATCATGAATGTATGCATCTCTATGTCTGTATCTCAGGTACATATGTCAAATGCAATGTATCTCAATGATGAATTTATGTACTCACACTCTTAGAGTACTCAATCTCACTATCTCGTATTCTCACTCATCATGCTCAATACTTAGCACACTCAGTCACTTAGTACTGTACAATACCTGCTGCGATGTGCAGTCCGATCCACATATAGCCATAAGGCCTGTTTGCGGTATGCAAACTGATCCACACATATATAGCCAAAAGGTTTGTTGCAGCATGCAACCCGATCCACATATATATAGCCAAAAGGCTTGTTATGGCGTGCAACCCGATCCACATATATAGTAATAAGGCTTGTTGCGGCGTGCAACCCGATCCACCTATATATAGCCATAAGGCTTGTTGCGGCGTGCAACCCAATCCACATATATATAGCCATAAGGCTTGTTGCGACGTGCAATCTGATCCCCCCCCCAACACACACACATACACCTCCCCCCCATATATATATATAACTGAGGCCCCAACTTAGTCACCAATCTCTCTAGTCTCTCGGGCTCACAATGCTCATACTAAGCAACCCTAATCATTAATATAAGATGTGACAATATACAATAACATAGACTGATATATGATATGAAATGATGAACACTGAGTACAAAACTGTAATTAAGCAAATAACTCAACAACGAAGAACAACCACTGTGGGTCCCAATAGTGCCAGCATATAGCCTAAACATGATTTCTATCATAAATTACAGCTCAAGTGCTCTAACACATAGTGTACGATAAAAATGTTTAGATAAGATGGCTATACATTTCCATTGAATCGACTAAATTACAATTAATACAGTGTAGGCCCACATGCTCGTCACTAGCATGTGCGTTACCTCAACATCAATCATATAACACGTAATTTGGGGTTTTATACCCTTAGAACTAAGTTTAGAAGTATTACTTACCTCGAACAAGACAAATCCAATACCGAGAAAGCCAAGCAATGCTCCAAAAATGCCATCCCACGCGTACTAACTTTCGAACGGCTCGAAACTAGCCAAAAGCAACTCAAATACATCAAATAACATCAAAGGAAGTAAACCCAATCAATAATGGTCAAATCTTTAATCAAAAGCCCAAAATCAACCCAAGAATTCAACCCGGGCCCACGCCTCGGAACTCGACAAAACTTATAAAATCCGACAACCCATTCAATTACGAGTCCAACCATACTAGTTTCACCCAAATCCGACTATTCAAAACTCAAAAACTCACTCTTTGAAACTTTAGGTTAAAACCCCCAATTTCTCTTTAATTCATAATCCAATTACAAAACAAAGATAGAATCACGAAATATAATTACAAGTGAATCAAGAATGCTTACCCAAGTCACATGGTGAATTTCCTCTCCAAAGTTGCCCAAACCGAGCTCCAAAATCCCAAAATGTGAAATAAGAACCAAGATTTCAAAAATACAGTTTTGCCCAGCATTTCCACATATGTGGTCACATTGTCGCATTTGTGACCACCGCTTATGCGGTATCATCTCGCTTATGTGAGAACGCCAAAACCTAGTTGGCATCGTATCTGCGAAATAACACTTCGCATCTGTGCGACTGCAGATGAGGCACTTCCATTGCACCTGCGAACTTCCTCGCCCCTGAGACTCAACGCACCGCTTCTACGCTTCCGCAGGTGCGTCCCAACTCTCCCATCTGCGGAGCCCTACTCTATCTCCACTTCCGCTCCTGCGACTCCTTTGTTTCTTTTGCGACCATCGAACCTGCTCAAGTTCAAATGCAGGTGCGCAAGACCAGTAACAATAGCTACCAATAACCAAATGAGAATGAGAAATGGTCCAAAGTTGCCCAAACCGAGCTCCAAAATCCCAAAATGTGAAATAAGAACCAAGATTTCAAAAATATAGTTTTGCCCAGCATTTCCACATATGTGGTCACATTGTCGCATTTGTGACCACCGCTTATGCGGTATCAATCTCGCTTATGTGAGAACGCCAGAACCTAGTTGGCATCGTATCTGCGAAATAACACTTCGCATCTGTGCGACTGCAGATGCGGCACTTCCATTGCACCTGCGAACTTCCTCGCCCCTGAGACTCAACGCACCGCTTCTACGCTTCTGCAGGTGCGTCCCAACTCTCGCATCTGCGGAGCTCTACTCTATCTACACGTCCGCTCCTGCGACTCCTTTGTTTCTTTTGCGACCATCTGACCTGCTCAAGTTCAAATGCAGGTGCGCAAGACCAGTAACAATAGCTACCAATAACCAAATGAGAATGAGAAATGGTCCGAACCTCGCCCGGAACTCACCCGTGCCCCTGGGGATCCACTTCGAATATACTAACAAGTCCCATAATATAATACAGACCTGCTCGACGCCTAAAACTATACATAATAACATTGAAATGATGAACCATACCTCAATTCAAACTTGAATGAACTTTAAACTTCCAACTTTAAATTATGTGGAATTTGCATCAGCTGAAGAAAGCTAACTACGGGAAATTGGACAAGGTGTTGACTGGAATGAGGTACATCTTGCTAGCTATTCCTTCAGATCCAGTTCCTTCATTATGTTTTTGAGACGATATAGCTAGGAATCCGTGGAAGTTGTCATCCGCAGGTATATTTGTTTTGGCATTTCTTTGAATTCGATTTATTTATGTTATACTTCTGTTTCGCTAAGTGAACTAATAAGTAACAAGTTGATATGCTTTTATATTGTTAGCATTTCTGACTTTGTAACGGACCGTTGCTCTTAATGTTGCAGAATATTCCCTAGTAAATGCTACTAGGTGCAGAGCATTTACTGCACCTTTATGAACGTTATCCTTTCTGATGACAAGCGGAACGACTGCATCCGGTCTTTGACCATCTCCATCTTGGGTTCCACGTGTCCTCCTTATATGACCATGTGTCATATCATATTTCACCCTATACAGATAGTCCCCCTACTTTCCGATGATATAACTTTGTGTTACCGGAAAGTTGGTCGAAACAACATTTTGGGCGAAATTACTATAACTCCTTATGAAGGTTACTGACAGTTGATTAGACGCACGTCTCTCTGTATTTAATGCCCCGAACACGCGTTATCCTATGATTCAGCACAACTTTTTCCGAATATCGAGGTAATCATGACCATGAATTTAGGCCACATTCTTTTCCTTTGCGTTTCTTAATTTCTCGAACTCCTGATTTGCATTTTTGTTTTCTATTCTTTCTCTAGTTCTCTTCAAACACAAAAACCCTTTCCTTCTTCTATTTCAATGGCTTCTTCCTCTAAGCGTGCTGGTTCTACAAAGAACAAGATCAAAATCGAGGAATCTGTTCCTCCAACGGTAGGTTCCATCATCCCAAGAAGACTTAGTACTTCTAAGGATTTTGAAGAGAAATTCCCTACTGCTAACCCTCGTACATGGGCTGTTAATAGGTGCCCTTCTTCCATTCGTCCTTCCAGTATTCCTACTGTGAAGGAGGATTGCCGCTGCCATGAGTTAGATATTACTTCTTCTTATCTATCAGAGCGAATGACCCTTCCCAAGGAAGGTTTTACATACTTTTTTACGTGTCCCTTTACTTTGGGTGCGTTTTCTCTGAGCGGAGAGCCTAGTTCCGTGATATTGGAGTTTTGCCTTCGTTACCAGGTGTTTTTGGCACAGGTAAGTCCTACAGTGTGGAGACGGTCGCCTGCCTTCGACGCTTGTGCCAAGAAACTGGAGAGGAGCTAACCTTTGCTCATATGATGAATCTCTATTCCCCCAAAATCTTCTGCGGGGGAATGATAAATCTTTGCAAGCATGGCCACCATGCTTTGTTGTCTAGTATGGATGATGAGAACTACCGTGGGCGGATGTAACGGTTCGTTGCAATTTCCACCAATGACATCATTCCAACAAAAACTTCATCCTTTCCAGTCGCTAGGAACCACACTCGTAAGTTCTTCGTATAGTATTCCTTTTTTCTAGATATTCTTTTATGTTCGTACTATCTCTTCACCCTTCGCATGTTTCAGCAACTCGATTAATCCCACAGGTGGTAGCATGTTACGACGCCTGAAACTCGTTAGTGGAAAGAATGAGCCCTTAAATACAGGTGGAAGGCAAAAAATCATGTTAATTTTAATTTACCTTACTTCCATTTTCTGTATATGAAGAAATTGATTGAACCCTTCTGACTTGTCCATGAAATTAGGTCTACTGCGGGCTCTGTTGTTTTACCCCAGGAGGACGTTTTGGCCGATCCTGCTATTGTAGTGAGGCTGCTGCAGGAAGCACTTACTCGAACATATATCTCCGGACCTGTTTGGGGTGAAAACACTTCTTTAAGCAGTCCCCGGCCGGAGGATATACGAACAAAGAGAATATGTTCCTCCACGGCCGGGGAAAAGAATAAGAGGGAAAAGATTGATGCCCCCGAGTCATCTCCGGTGGCGGCGATGACTGGTCCTCTTTCCGGGCCGATCACAGACACTGTGATGATCAATGATGATGAAGAAGATGGCGATGAGGGAGCTTCTTTATGTAGAAGGCGACGATCCTCATCATCTCAACAGGATGCTCGATCTGTTGAGATAATTGCACCAACTGAAGACAATGTCTCGGCAAGTTGGGGAGAATCTGATTTGGTAGAACATGCTAACTCTCGTTTCGGGCCCCAATTGCTGTAACCGGTGCTGCGGGGCTGAGTAGCGGGTCCTTGCCGTCTTTGGTTGGCGAGCATTCAACAATCGACGCTGTATTTGATGCAGCTGCTTCTCATTCTTCAACTCCATCAACTTTATCTTCACCTTCACCACCACCAGCAACTGCTACATCACTTCCATCTTCATACACTCTTCAACCAGCAGTTGCTACACAACCTCCATCAGCCGCACCTGACCATGAAGAAGGTGTTCCTCTTCCACAGTCCCCAATTTATGGGAATTTGGGGCAAAATTATGCTGCCCCTTCTGAAGATCCACAAAAGAGGAGGAAGGTTACTCTTTCGGTCTCTACCGGATGCAATTTGCTATCCCACTCGGTAGAGCTTACTAATTATCTGAAGCCTTTGGCTTCAGAAAAGGATTGGGAAAGATTCAGACACTCTCGGGAGAGTTCTTGTTGAACAATGCCATGCACAACGCTGCTGCGGTACGTCCTTTTCTTCCTTCATTACTTCTTCTACTTTAGTATGAATGTATCCTAAGTTTTACTTCTTCTTGTCTTGTAGGCCAACTTTCTTGCTTCTGAGGGCATGAAAACTATTGAGCGTAGTAGGCTCTTTAGTTCAATTGTCTGCAAGCTCGATGTCAGCCTCAAACCTGCCAGATCTGCCCAGGAAAACTTTTTTGCCGAGGTTACTCAACTCAAAGAACTTAAGCGCCGAGCGACTTCCCTCATTGTTGAAAAAACTTATTCCATGTATAGCATGAGGAGAAAAACCTTGGAAGAGGCCAAAGCTGGAATCATTGACGTTGATGCCGAAATTGCTAAGGCTTGAGAGCTTGAGTTGGCTGCAAAAAATGGACTTCCGGCGCAGTCTGATGCTCTAGGTTCTTCTGATTCTAGTTCTGAGTTTTCAGAAACTGAAGAGGGATCGGAAGACAATGATGCCGAAGACTAAACTGGGGAAAACATTGAGCCATCGGTGGAACCACCTACTTTAACCGGAGATGTGGATACTTCTCTTCCTCTTGGTTTTGGAGGCGCTGCAATTTAGCTTTTTCTTTCTTTTCCCATTTTGTATTTTTATCATTTTGGCCAGTTCTTGTAAATTAAAGACATATTTTTTGTTCAAGTATTGTTTGTGTCTTACTTTCATTTGAATATCCATGCAAGTCTTTAACTTTTGCACTTGCTCAAGCATTCTGCAAATGTTGTTCTATTCGCGCTTTACAATGTTTAGTCTCGGATGCCTTTTCTTCGAAGCATTCTGGTTCTGAGTATTATCCCTTTTATGTGAGGGTTCCTATGACTATTTGTGCAAGTTTCCCTTTTACGTGAGGGTTTATATGGATATTTGCGCAAGTTTCCCTTTTACGTGAGGGTTTCTATGAATATTTGCATACTTTCTTCCTTTTCATATGCGGCTTCGGGTGTATTTTTTTCTGATGGAATTTTAGATTCTGGGCATTGATTCTTTAGGAACCAACCCTTTAGCATGAGGGTTTTGATAAGAGAGGTCCCTTTTATATTTACGGTGCTCTTGAAGAGGACGTCTCCTCTTCATTACGGCACTAACATTTAAAGTACTTGTTTAACTTTCAAATAACAAATTTAGCTTATCGTTCAGACAAGAAACAAGATAATAAGCAAAAGGATTTCATTTTATTCCTTCAATTTCAAAAAATACATAAGCATCTTGCTATGTAGAAAAGAAATTGTCATTACTTGTGGCTATCTTGTACAACTTGTTTCTATGGGGCTGGCTGCGCAGTCCCCAGTCCCCAGTCCCCAGTCCCCAGTCCTGATGATGTATTTTGTTTATGGATTTTTGTTCCCCGGTTGACGTGGCAGTCATTATTTTCGTATCCTCATATCATTCCCCCTAGTGTTCGAATGCGGAGAGTGCGAATTGGAACACTAGAAGTCTTGTATCTTTGAAGATTCCACCAATGAATTTCTAGGTAATCCGTCACTCGGCAACATACCTTTCTTCCCCTTAGGAATCCATGCTATCGAGCGAAAGAATACCTAACAGTCCTCTAGTGGTTTGTGCTCATGAACGGTTGGGTAATCTCCGTTCAGTAGCAAACTTAACTGCCTAGTAGGAATTTGCTATCGAACCAAAGATTATCTAATCGTCCCCGAGTGGAAGCTTGTTTGTTTGCCTTGCTATCAAAGGTCTTATTGTTGCTGTCTTCGTAGTATTCTTTCTGTTGCTGCCTCATTAAAAACTTTGCCAGAAAATCCTAATTGGGACAAAAATTGAACGAAGGGAAAAAGAGTGCATGACATACTCTCCGCCTGAATAAGTTTCATCAGCAATAATATCTTTTGAGGTGTGCCACGTTTCAGTTGCTAGGCAACTTGTCTCCATTCTGATTCTCCAACTCGTATGAACCTTTCCCAGTGATAGCTGAAATTCGAGTAGGGACCTTCCCACGCTGGACCTAGTTTCCCTGCGTTGAGCTTCCAGGTATTTTGGGTTACTTTCCTCAAAACCAAGTCTCCTACTTTGAAATAACGGAAGTTGGCTCTTCGATTATAATATCGCTCCATTCTCTGCTTTTGAGCTTCCACTCTACATGCACCAAGTCCCTTCGTTCCTCGAGCAGTTCCAAGTTGATTAACATTGCCTTGTTGTTCGACTCTTCATCTGCCCGAAAATATCTCAAAGTAGGTTCACCTACTTCTACCAGGATTAGGGCTTCAGCACCATACACAAGGAAAAAAGGAGTTTCTCCTGTACTTGATTTGGCCGTTGTTCGATAGGCCCATAGAACTCCGGGCAATACTTCTGGCCATTTGCCTTTTGCTGCCTCCAACCTTTTCTTGAGGTTTTGAATAATCACTTTGTTTGTTGACTCCGCTTGACCATTTGCGCTCCGATGATAAGGGGATGATGTGATCCTCTTTATCTTCAAATTTTCGAGGAACTTTGTAACTTTTGCACCGATAAACTGTGGTCCATTGTGGCATGTTATTTCTTTTAGTATTCCGAATCTGCAAATTATATTTTCCCACAGGAAATCGACCACTTCGTGTTCTCCGATCTTCCGATAAGGACCTGCCTTTACCCATTTAGAAAAATAGTCAGTCAAAATTAAAATAAACCTTACCTTTCCGGAAGCCGGTGGCAGAGATCCGACGTTGTCCATTCCCCATTTCATGAATGGCCATAAGGACAGAACCAAATATAAGGGTTCTGCAGGTTGATGTACTAGTGGTGCGTAGCGCTGGTACTTATCGCATTTTCGTACAAAATCTTTAGCGTTTTGTTCCATGCGAGGCTAGTAATTTCCTGCTCGTACCAGCTTCAGCACCAAAGAATGTGCACCCGAGTGATTGCCACATATCCCTTCGTGGACTTATCTCATGACATAATGAGCTTCTGATGCTCTTAAGCCCTTGGAAGGATTTTCTATAAAATTGGCCTCCTTTGAAGCTGTAGCGTGAAGCTTTGGCGCGTAACACCCGTGATGCTTGGGGTCTTTGGGCAAGTTTCTGTGCTCGAAATAGTTGATTATTTCATTTCTCCAGCCCCAAACCAGACTATTCAAATTTACCTCAAGGTAAACATCCGTATTCAGGACTGAGCTCATCAATTGTACTACCGTTCCAGATTTCGATCCCTGTATCTCTATCGATGATCCTAAGTTTGCTAATGCATCCACTTATGCGTTATCCTCCCTCGTTATGTGAGTGATTGACCACTCCTGGAATCGTGCCAAAAGAGCCTGAACCTTTACCACGTATTGTTGCATACGTTCTTATTTGGTATCAAAGATCCCGTAAACCAGATTTACCACCAGCTGTTACTTACATTTGATTTCGATAACCTCGGAATCAAGTCCTCGGGTCAATTCGAAACCTTCAATTAAAGCTTCATACTCTGCTTCATTGTTTGTTAAAGGGATTGTTTTGATGGCTAGCCTTAAGGTTTCCCCCGAAGGCGTAATTAAGACTATTGACCCTTTTACGTTCGAAGCTCCGTCCGTAAATAAGGTCCAAACCCTCGATGTCGGACACCATTACTGCCTCTTTGGTTTCCAGAGGTAGTAGTCCCGGACTAAAATCGGCCATGAAGTCAGCCAAGACTTGCGACTTAATTGCAGTCCTTGATTTATATTCCATGTCGAACTCACTTATTTCGACGGCCCATTTGGCCAATCTGCCTGAGAGCTCGGGTTTATGGAGGATATTCCGCAAAGGGAAAGTAGTCACCACAGCTATCAGGTGACATTGGAAGTATGGTCTCAGCTTCCGAGCGGCTACTAAGAGAGCTAAGGCCAGTTTTTTCCAAATATCGGTAGCGAGTTTCTGCTCCCGTTAAAATCTTGCTAACGAATAAATGGGAAATTGCATACCTTCATCCTCCTTGACTAAAATCACACTTACCGCAACTTCTGAAACCGCGAGGTAGACTAGACATGTTTCACCTTCTTTCGATTTTGAGAGCAATGAAGGACTTGATAAGTACTTCTTCAGGTCCCTCAAAGCCTGCTGGCACTCCGGTGTCTATTCAAAATTATTTTTCTTTTTGAGCAGCGTGAAGAAGCGATGAAATTTTTCTGACGACTGGGAAATGAACCTGCTCAAAGCTGCTAACCTTCCCGTGAGTCTTTGGACTTCCTTTACGTTTGAAAATTGATCCAAGATATCGTCTATGGCCTTGATTTTGTTGGGGTTTACCTCAATTCCCCTTTATGAGACCAGAAACCCCAAGAACTTACCAGAACTGACCCTAAACGTGCACTTCTCGGGGTTAAGTTTCATGTTGTGCTTCCTTAGGATGTCGAATGTTTCTTGTTATTGCTTAAGGGTGTCACCTGCATTCAAAGACTTAACGAGAATATCGTTTATATAAACTTCCATGATTTTTCCTATTTGCTTTTCAAACATCTTATTACGAGCCGTTGATAAGTGGCTTCGGCGTTTTTCAACCGAAGGGCATTACATTGTAACAATACGTACCGAAATTCGTTATAAAAGAAGGGTTTTCCTGATCTTCCGGGTTCATCTTAATTTGGTTGTACCATAAATAAGCATCAAGGAAACTCATCAATTCATGCCCGACCATTGTATCAATCATTTGAATCGATATTTGACAGTAGGAACGGGTCTTTCGGGCACGCCTTATTAAGATCTTTATAGTCTATGCACATGTGAAATTTATTGTTCTTCTTAGGAATTACTGCTACATTGGCTAGCCAGTCGGATTATCTCATCTCTCGGACCGAACCGATTTTAAGCAAGCGGGTTACCTCTTCTTTGATGAATTTATTCCTGACCTCGGCAATATGATGTTTCTTCTGCCTTACTGGAGGTATGTTGGGATCCAAACTCAGCTTGTGCACGGCTATTTCCGCCTGATACCTGTCATATCCTCGTGCGACCATGCAAAACAATCAACATTAAATTTAAGGAATTCAATAAAACCAGACCTGAGCTCCGGGTGCAGTCCTGTCCCCAAATGAAATTTTTTTCTAGGAATTCCTCAAACAATGCAACTTGCTCCAATTCCTCCGTCGTGGACTTTGTTGCGTCCGTCTTTTCTGGAACTTGAAAATATCTTGGCACCTGATATTGTTCTGACAACTCTGTTTCCGAGCTAACTCCTTCTAGTTCGGGCATAGGTACCGGTTCCTGTAATTGCTATGCCATGCGTTCCTTCCCTTTGCTACTGGAAACTAAGATTGCATTCATCTCCCTTGCTGCCGGTTGATCACCTCTTATATGCTTGATTCCTTCGGGTGTTGGAAACTTCAGCAATTGGTGATATGTTGATGGTACAACTTTCATTTCCAGTAACCATGGCCTTCCCAAGATAATTTTGTATCCCATGTCACCATCTACTATTTCGAAGAAAGTTGTTTTCTTTACTCCTCCAGCGTTTGTGAGCAACAAAATCTCTCCTCGGGTCATCACACTTGCAAGGTTGAATCCGACGAGGAGCTTTATTGCTAGAATAATGCGTCCAGTGAGTTTAGTTTGCTCCAGTCCACTCCATTATATGATAATAGCCGAACTTTTTGGATCCACTAGAACACATTTAATCTTAAAATCTAACACATTTAAAGAAATTACCAGTGAGTTGTTATGTGGTAACAACAATCCGTATGCGTCCTCCTTCGTGAAAGTGATATCATCTTCCCGAAGTCTTTTACTATAAGTTATTGATACTTTTGTCTTTCTTTTCTGCCGAAAAGGTGACCCCGTTAATCTCATTCCCCCCGAAGATCATATTGATCGTTTTGCGTGGGGGTTCTTCTCCTACTTTCGGAAGTTCCGCGTTGTCTCTGTTACGACCATCATTGTTCTTAGCTCGGTCACTCAAGAATTATCTGAGGTGACCATTCTTCAATAATGTTGCCACCTCCTCTCGGAGGTGTCGCAGTCCCCTGTCCGGTGACCATTCGTCCGATGGTACTCGCACCATAAGTTGGAATCTCTCTGGCTGGAACCGGATCTCATAGGTCTCGGGAATCGTGCATCTTTAATGTTTCTCATGGCTGACACCAACTCCACTATACTGACGTTGAAGTTATATTCCGATAACTTAGGGTAAGAAGGATCCCGAGATCCCGATGTCTCCTTATCCGAGAGTGATCTATTATTTCGACCACGATCTGTTCCTCTGTCAGTGATGAACTTTTTTCCTGCCCGGAAGTTTCTTCCACGGCCTTCGGTCCGCTTGTAGGGCAAAAACTGGCCCCTCGAAGTCCTTCTATCCGCGTTGTAGTCATCCTTTGATTTTTCTCTGCTTTTCTCCCGTCCTTTGGCCGATGATGTATTCAATCCTTATCTTTGACTCGTACCGATTGTGTACATCTGCCTAAGTTGTTGCTTGAAACTCAGGCAGGCTCTCCATCAGCTTCCGAAAATGTCTGAACTTCTCAGATTCAACTCTTTGGTGAATGCTTCAGCTGCCCATTCATCTAGGACGGTCGGGAGCCACATTCTTTCATTCTGGAACTGAGTAATAAACTCTCTTAATAATTCAGATTCTCCCTGTGCGATCCTGAAATGTCAGCTTTCCGGGCTTGCACTTTTCTAGCCCCGGCATGAGCCTTAATGAAAGAATCCGTGAGCATCTCGAAGGAATCTATGGAATGCTCGGGTAATAATGAATACTACGTTAGAGCTCCCCTCGTGAGAGTTTCTCCAAATTTCTTTAGCAACACAGATTCAATTTCATAAGGAGCTAAATCATTTCCTTTTACCGCCGTTGTATAGGTAGTAATATGCTCCTGTGGGTCTGAAGTTCCGTCATACTTTGGAATTTCAGGCATTTTGAACCGCTTCGAGATTAATTCGGGTGCCGCACTCGGCTTGTATGGTAATTGAACATACTTCTTTGATTTCGGGCCTTTCAATACTGGTGGCGTACCCGGGATTTGGTCCATGCGGGCGTTCACTTTCCTTATAAACCGTAAAAGTTCATTCTTGAACAGATCGTTTTCGTTGTTGAGACTGGATTTGCTCTCCCCAGCCCCGTCGGAGCCAACTTCACCCCTGGGAGTGTTGTTATCGACTCTCTTCTTTGTTTGGTCTGTGGGAACAACGAGAGGCATTAGATCTCATTTGTTTGCATTATTCGAAGCCCCCGATATTGCCTGTTTCAGTTTCGTCATAACCTGGTTATGCCGTGTGAGATGTCCTAGAATGATTGCTTGCTGTTCTCACAGGATCCTCACCGCATCCGCTACATGCTCCTCATCAGCCTCATCGGGAGTTGTCTCCCAAACATGTCGAGGGTACCGCCTGTCATGCACCGGTGTGGCGTCATTCCCCTCACTGCGGGTGTCACTGACTAAATCCTTGAAATGAGGCTAATCCCCTCGAATTTCAGGGTTGCGTGTGTCATTAACAATGTTATCTGTAATTTTTTTATATTTTCTAAGACAAAGTAATCAAAGCATGTAAGTAAAAATGGCAAGGATAAATTTAAATGCACGGCTGTCTAGGCCCCACGGTGGGTGTCAAACTATTTACCCGTAAAACGGTACAGTTGATTTTATACGTGGTTTCTAGACTAATGAATTAATTTGATCCTGAAATTATACAATAATTGAAGAAATTTGTAATACTTAGCCTTGAGATATAGATGCAAATAACAGAGATGACAATTCTAGGACAGTGTTTACGGGCATAGTGACGATGAGATCAAAAAGCAAGAAACTAAAATTGTATAAAACTTTGTATAAAATAGAGTGTAAGTTTTTGATAGAAAATTCATGTCCCCTAAAATAATAATTGAGCTCACTATTTATAACTATGTCTAGGGAAGAAGGTCCTAGGATCATGCCTTCCTTTAATGTCAATTATAAAGGTCATGTACTGATGAAGATATAACGGTGAACATAAATGTCAAATTTTTTGTAACGGACCGTCGCTCTCAATGCTGCAGAATATTCTCTAGTAAATATTACCGGGTGCAGAGCATTTACTGCACCTTTATGACCATTATCCTCTCGGATGACATGCA
Source organism: Nicotiana obtusifolia (assembly GCA_002018475.1). Lineage (NCBI taxonomy): Eukaryota > Viridiplantae > Streptophyta > Magnoliopsida > Solanales > Solanaceae > Nicotiana > Nicotiana obtusifolia. The sequence continues at coordinate 153,748 of MCJB01033485.1, read as the reverse complement.
GAAATGGCCGCGTGCGGTCTTTGACTATTCCCATAATTAGTCTTCCATTTATCCTTCGGGCGGGAGAATTTATGCTATTGTCATGTGATGCTTTGACTCTTTTCACAAGAGAAAACTTCATAAATGGCAAAATTGGAGGATTCCAAAGAAAACACGAGGTTGAATAAATTTCAAAGTTTGGAAGGAAAATTTTGAATTGAATACGATCTCGTAGAATAGTAAGAATAATCTCATTAACTCATTCAGCTTGTTCTTTTAAGTCAATTCTTTTTTGTTTCATTTCGTCTTTGTTTTTGTGTGATGCTTATTTGGGTCAAAGAAGAAAGTGGCTACCCTCGTGGAATTCGATAACTGTTTTCTGGCTTACACTTGAATAACCTACTTAAGCAGAATTAAACTAATTTCTAACACTTTTTACATGCCACTTTCCGAGTTCACTAATCAAGAGAATTATTTGTAATAATAGTTTTTAAGTGATATAATTGTGAAATGAGCAAGACAAGGTATTATTTTAAATAATTAATACATCACTTTATGGATAATTTGTCCTCTAAAAGGGAAAATGCTGAAGAATTGATCACAGTTAGTGATATTCCTTTTGTCAAAAAGCTGTCCTGTAACCTGGATAGCATCCATTACAGGAAGGTGAGTGCCAACTTGCTAAATAGGAAAGTAGTAAGCTTCTTGTCAAAGCGATAAAAATCAAAGTTTACTACCACTTGATTACACAATTATCATTCAAATTATTTAACTGACCGATATTCTTAGGTCCTCCGTTAAAAGAATATTCCTCAAACTTATGCAACAAATTTTGGTTTCACTTCCAAGTTTTGAATTGGACTCACAGAAAGTTGACATGAGATAGTTAATGTAATGTGACATCCATCGAATTAACAAGGACTTTGAAATTTGGCTGCAGGGTTCGTTTGGAAGTAGGATGTATTAAGGAAAAAATAATAATACTAGTTTAGTATTATTACCTTCTTTGTTTGGTATAAGTATCTTCCAATCTATGTATACTTAATACATATATTAGTTATACATTTTATTTAATTAGTATTATTTTTATACATAGCAAATTATGATATTAGTAATACCATGCATTTAATACATGGATATACATGTACAAAGATATAACTGTCCTTTCAAAACCTTTTTCAAATCCTTTCCAAAGAATATGGAGGTGTGTAATCAAACAATTTTTTTTTAAAATAATGCAATCCATGCTATTTTTAATAAACCAAACCAAATAGTTGATAAGAAATAATTTCAGGATAAGTACTCCCGGCATTACTAATATACCAATACTATTCTTATATACCTTACCAAACGATCCCTAATATTTAATCCATGATGGAATAAGTTACTCAGTATCAACACCAGTGAAAAGCAGAAATTGTATGACGTAATAGTAGAGTTACATTTTCTTCTCATTGAAAAATATAATTTAGTTTTATAATCGTTAGTATCGGAGAAAAATTTCATGATGGACTTGATTTTTTTTGTTTTTTCTATAGGTTGAAGTACATTATACAACATCTCAAGTGTTATTTCAGAAAGTATTTTTATCTTCTACTTGCATTATCAAACTTAATTTTTTTTAAACCACTCTAGTGAACTCATTACAATTTCAGTTGACAGGTGAAAAACTCCCTTCTTGCAGTTTTCTTCTTTATTTGCCTTTCTATTCTCTACCACTTTTGAATCTTGAAAGTGAAAAAAGTATATGGAACATAATTGGTTGGAATTAATTCTTTATAAATTATTTTGTAGCTTTTTAACTTATCAAAAAGGTTGAAATTTTATTTCAAAATTTGGAAAAATGTTACTACCTTTTTTTCAGAAAACTTTGCATAACAAACAACGTTGTGCAAAATGTAAAACTTTTTTACAAAAATAAAAAATAAAAAATAAAATTGTTCACCACTTTTCCAATCAAACGCCATGTTCACAACGGAATATTAAATTATTGTACTTTCAGTATCTGATTTGTGTCCCGAACTAGTAATAACAAATTTAAAGTCAATGCAAATTTCTTTTTCTGTTCTCTCCCACAAGATAGCCGTGGTGGTCCTTTGCTTTTTCTATGATATTGTACTGGTAATAAAATCATTCCAAGACATACTTGGATAGATTCAGAATTTATTGTTTTCTATATAACAATAATATTACATGACTTCATATATCAATTCTACTAGATACCAAATTAATTCTTTGACCCCAATAGTGTTCCCGCATACCGATAGACAAGTCATGGGTTGTGAAATTCTATTTTGACTTTGAAACTTAATTTTTCACAAGTAAAATTATATTTTATTAGTGCATTTTTGTTACATAACTCAAGCTCCTTTTACAGCTCCTTTCCTCTTCTAACTATCATTCCAAAAAATTTCGTTTTATTTTTGCAAATTCTAAGCATGAAGAATAACAGGAGTACTGTTTACCCGTAAAACGGTACAGATGAATTTATACGTGGTTTCTAGATAAGTTAATTAATTTGATCCTGAAATAATGAGATATTAAATAAATGCACAATACTTAGCCTTGAAATGATGATAAAATCATGAAGAACAATGATTTGGGAGCAGAGCTTCCGGGCACAACAACGATGAAATCAAGAATAAGAAAGTAAAATTGTATAAAGCTTTTTATTTATTTTAGTGTAAGTTTGCCAGAAATCGCGTATTTACAATGATAACAGAGATCACTATTTATAACTGCACCTAGGGAACAAGGTCCTAGGATCATGCCCTTCTTTAATATCAATTACGAGGTCCACTGAAGAAGGTGTAACGGTGAGCATAAATTCTCTGTAACGGGCAGCACACTAAATGTTGTGGAATATTCTCCATTAAATGCTACCGGCGGAGGGTATTTATTGCAACTTTATAAGTGATTCTTTCCGGTGACATACAGGACAATTGCCTTCGATTTTAGCTATCCCCCGTCTTAGGTTTCACGTGTCCCTCTTTTGGATGGCCACGTAGCATAGCATATTTTACTCTATATAGATAGTCCCCCTGCTTTCCGGTGACATAACTTTGTGACACCGGGAAGTTGGTAGAAGCACTCTTTTTGGCGGGAATCACTATGACTCCTTCTGAAAAGCTTCTGACAGTTGATTAGACACACTTCTCTCCGCATTTAATGTCCCGAACACGCATCATCCCATGATTTATTATAACTTTTACCGGTTATCGAGGCAATCATAGCCACGAATTTAGCCGCCTAAAATTTTACTTGTACGCATCAACCTCTTTTATTCATACTTCATAACTCTTCAAACTCTCTTTATTCGACTTGCATCTTGTTCTTCAACCTTTCTTCAACTCTCTTCAAATAAGAAAGCTTTTTCTCCTCCTCCTTCTTCTTCTTCTTCTTCTTCTTTAAAGAATATCAGTTCTTTAAAGAACAAGAACAAAGCCGATGACTCAGCTCCTCTAACAGTGGGCACAATCATCCTTAGAAGTCCGGTTATAACAAAAGACTTCGAAGAAAAATTTTCTTCTGCTAGCTCTCATACACATGCCGTTATTAGGTATTCTTCTTCCATCTGACCTTCTAGCATTCCTGTTGTGAAAGAAGACTGTCATTGCCAGGACCTAACCATTTTCGCTCCCGATCTGACGGAGCGGGTAACCCTACCCAAGGAGGGTTTTACATACTTTTACACGTATCCCTTTACTTTGGGTATGTTTTCCTTGAGTGGAGAACTTGACTCCGTTATTATTGAGTTCTGCCTCCGCTATCAAGTACGTTTGGTACAAGTAAATCCTTTTGTGTGGAGGACGATTGCTTGCCTTCGGCATTATGCCAAGAGACGGGAGATGAGCTATCCTTAGCTCATGTGATGAATCTCTATTCTCCCAAGATCTTCCACAAGGGAATGATAAACTTCAGAAAACGTGGCCACTATGCTCTACTGCATGGATGACGACAACGACCGTTGGTAGATGAAACGGTTCATTGCTGTTTCCACCAATGATATCGTTCAGGCAACGGCTTTATCCTTTCCGGAATCATGAAACCGCACTCGTAAGCTCCTTGCTTAATACCCCTTTTACTAGAAATTCCTTTATATTTGTACTGATCTTCTACCTTTCGCCTGTTTCAGCAACTCGGTGGCTTCTACCTAGGGTTGAAGGCTTGACCCGGTGAGTCCAGAAAATCTTGGACGTGACTACGCCCGAGACCCGCACATGGAAAGAACTGGCCCTTAAATACGGGTGAAAGGCCAAAATCATGGTAACTCAAACTCGTCTCATTTTGTTTTTCATGCTAGGAAATTGATTGACACTTTCTTCATTTTTCCTGAAATCAGGTCTACCTGCAGGCTCTGTTGTCGTCCCTGAAAAATGTTTTGGCTGATCCCGCTGAAGTGGTAAGGTTGCTTCAGGAGGCGCTTGCTCGAACAAGTGTCTCAGGGCCTGCTTCGGGCACAAGTGTTTCTTCACGGAGTCCTCGTCCGGAGAACAAGAAACCAAAAAGAAGGCGTTCCTTTGCGACCGGAGGGAAAAATAAGAGGGCAAAGAATGATGCCCTGAGTCATCTTCGAAAGTCGTGGTGACGAGCCCTCCGGTCGGGCTGCCATTTGATACTGTGATGATTGACAATGATGGAAAATCTAGCGAGGAAGGAACGAGTACTCAATCCGTTGAGTTAGTTACACCAGTTGAGGACGACATCTCGGCGCTCTGGAGGGAGTATGAAATAGTAGAAAATTCCAACTCCCGCTTCCGCGTCCCAGTCGCCGCACCCGGTATTTTGGGGTTGAGTACCGAGTCCTTTCCGTCCTCGGCTGATAAGCAACCAACAACCAGCACTGCGTTTGTTGCAGCTACTTATCACTCTTCAACTCCATTATCTATCTCCATCTTTACCAACGCCAGTAACTGCTACATTATTTCTACCTTCATCAACTCTTCCACCAGCAACTACTACATCATCTCCACCGGCCGCATCTTCTCGAGAAGAAGGTGACCTCCTCCCCCAGTCCCCAGTTCATGGAAATTTGGGGCAAAACTGTGCTCCTCCCCTCAGAAGATCCACAAAGGAGGAGGAGCGTTACTCTCTTGGTCTCCATCGGATGCAATTTGCTATCCCGGCGGTGGAACTTGCTAACTATCTGAAGCCTTTGGCTTCAGAGAAAGATTTGGAAAAGATACAGGCTCTCTCAGGAGAGTGCTTGTTGAACAATGCCAGTACATTCCTTACTTCCTTTGTTATTCCTTTTTCTTTTGTCTAAAAATATCCTAAGTTTGCCTTTCTTTCTTTGTAGGCCAACTTTCTTGCTTGTGAGAGAGGCAAAGCGAGCAAGAAATGATAACCCTTAGCCAAGAGATTGGCTCGCTGAGGGTTAAATTTGACGAAGCCATGACCAAATGAGCTGAAGTCCATAGTGCTGTTCTTGCTGCAACTGACCACGAGGCTGCCTCTACTGAAAGATTGACCAACTTAGAGGCAGCCTTGAACTCCAAAACTGAAGAGCTTGCTGCTGGGGGGAGGGGTGAAACATGCCTAGTTAGAGGAAAAGTATAGGAAAACTATCGAGCATAATAGGCTCTTTAGTTCAACTGTCTGTGACCTTGATGTTAGCCTCAGATCCGTTAGATCCGCCGGGGAAAACCTTTCTACCGAGGTAAACCAACTCAAAGAAGAACTTAAGCGCTGAGAGGATTCCCTCGTTGTTGAGAAAACTTACGTTATGTACAGCATGAGGAGAAAAACCTTGGAAGAGGCCAAATCTGGTATCATTAATTTTGATGCTGAAATTGCTAAGGCCAGTGAGCTTGAGTTGGCTGCTAAAAGTGGTCTCCCAGCAGAGCCTGATGCTTCTGGTTCTGAAACTTTGGGAACTGAAGAGGAAGTGGGTAGCGAAGATGTTGAAGGCCAAACTGACGAGGGCCAAAATGTTGAGCCATCGGTGGACTTACCCACTTCCCCGGGGGGCGCTGACACTTTTCTTCCTCCGGGTTGCGGAGATGCGGCAGTTTAGCTTTTCTTTTCTTTTTCCAACTTTTGTTTCTGTGCCATTTTAGCATGTTATTGTAAATAAAAACCTTCTTTTTCTCAAGTATTGTTTGAGTCTTTCTTTCGTTTGAAAATTTATGCAAGTTTTAATCTTTGCATTCTCTTCTTTTTGCTTAAGAGTTTTGTGCAAGTTTTACTGTTTGCGTCTTATTATGTGAAGTACTTGTTTAACTTTCAAATGATAAAATCAATTCATCGATCATACAAGAAACAAGATGGAAAATAAAAGGAATTTACTTTATTCCTTTCGTTTTCAAAAAATACATAAGCATTCATTATGTTAAAGAGAAATTATCATTTCTTGTGGCTAATTTGTACAACTTATTTCTATGGTGTTAGCCGCGGCAGTCCCCGTTCTTGATGACTATGTTCCTAGTTTTTCTGCTCCGGTCGATGTGGCAATCATTGTTGTTGCATTCTCATATCATCCCCCTCCCCCCCCCCCCCC
>MCJB01033485.1:130273-147250 GCA_002018475.1 Nicotiana obtusifolia | reverse complement strand
CCCCCCAGTGTTCAAATGCTAAGAATGCGAATTGGAACACTGAAATCTTGCACCTTCGAGGATTCCATTAATGAATTGATAGACAATCCTCCACTCGGTAACAAACTTCGCTTCCCCTTAGGAATTTATACTATCGAACAAAAGACTATCTAATTACACTGCAATGGTTTGCACTTGTGAATGGTCGGGTAACCTTTGCTTTATAGCAAACTTATTTTTCCAGTAGGAATTTTGCTATAGAGTCAAATATTATCTAACTGCCTCGGAGTGGTTCTTCGCTTGTGTGCCTTACTATTAAAGGTCTTATTGCTGCCTTTGAAACTTTCTTCGTAGTATGCTTTTCATTGTTGCCTCGTTAAAAACCTTACCTGAAAAACCCAATTGGGAACACTGGACGAAGGGAAAAAGAGTGCAGTGCATATTTCCAGTACAAATGATGTTTGTCAGCAATAATATCTCTTGAGTTGTGCCACATTCCAATCGCTTGGCAAATTTTTTTCTTTTTTATTCTCTAACTCGTACGAACCTTTCCCGGTGACAGCTGAGACTCGGTAGGGGCCTTCTCGGGTTGGGCCTAACTTCCTCGCGTTGAGTTCCCGGGTGTTTTCGGTTACTTTCCTTAAAACCAAATCTCCCACTTTAAAGTAATGAAGGTTGGCTCTTTAATTGTAATATCTTTCCATTCTATGCTTTTGTGCCGCCATCCTTACATGTGCCAAGTCACTGCGCTCATCAAGTAACTCCAATTGACCAGCATCGCTTCATTGTTTGCTTTGTCGCTTTCCTAGAAACACCATAAGGGAGGCTCCCCTACTTCCACCGAAATCAAGGCTTCTGCTCTGTACACAAGGGAAAAGGGATTTTCTCCCGTGCTCGTGGCCGTCGTTCGGTATGCCCATAAAACTCCGGGTAGTTCCTCAGGCCATTTACTTTTAGCCGCTTCCAACCTTTTCTTAAGGTTTTGTATGATCACTTTATTCGTTGACTCCTATTTACCATTTGCACTTGGATGATAGGGTCAAGACGTCATCTTCTTTATTTTTAAATCTTCAAGGAACTTTATGATCCTTGGGCCAATAAATTGCGGCCCATTGTCGAACACTATCTCTTTTGGTATTCCGAACCTGCATATTATGTTTTCCCATAAGAAATCCACCACTTCGCATTCGCCGATCTTCTGATAAGGACTTGCTTCCACCCATTTGGAAAAATAATCAGTTAAAACCAAAAGAAATCTTACCTTAACGGGAGCCGGTGACAGCGGTCCGACGATGTCCATCCCCACTTCATGAACGGCCACGGAGACAGGACTGAATGCAGTGGCTCTGCCGATTGATGTGTAAGCAGTGTGTAACGTTGGCACTTATGTATTTTTGCACGAAAGCTTTGGTGTCTTGTTCCAAGCGGGGCCAATATTATCCTGCCCTTACTAGTTTTAACACTAAGGAATCTGCACCCGAATGGTTTCTGCATATCCTTTTGTAGACCTCTCGCATAACATAATTTGCTTCGGATGCTCCCAAATATCGGGCCAGCGGGCCTTAGAAAGATTTTCTGTACAATTGTCCTCCTTTAAGCTATATTGTGCTGCTTTGACACGTAGCGCCAGAGACGCCTTGGAATCTTTGGGCAATTTCCCGTGCTCGATATAATCAATGATCTCATTCCTCTAGTCCCAGACCAAATTAGTAGTATTTACCTCGTAATAGCTATCTGCATCCAGTACCGAGTGCATCAGTTGTACTACCGTCCCGGACTCTAATCCCTTCATTTTCGTTGATGAGTCGAGATTAAGGCTGCTTTGTGGGCCGGGCCCACCCCGGGACCGGCACAGGACCGCGGTTCTGGTGGGCCAAACGGGTCTGGTGGGCCGATCGAAACGGTCCTGGGCCTTAGTGGTGCAATAGCCCGTGGCGGGCCGGTCCAATCAAAAAGCCTACGAAGCCCGGGACCGTTAGGCCCGGGACCGCCAGGCGGGCCTGGTCCAGGCCCAACGGTAAAATATTTTAAAAAAAAAAAAAATTAAAATAAAATGGCCAACAGCCAGATTTTTAAAATCTAGCCGTTGGGCCTTTTTCTTAACCGTTTTATTTTCTTAAAAATAGCCATTTGGCCCCTAAACTTTGTTTTAACCCCAAATTTTTTATAAATACACTTTTTACCTATTCTCAACTATAAATACCCCCTCATTCTTTCATTTTTACTCACAAATTCTTTCAATCTCTCTCTAATTTACTTCCATAATTGCTTACTTTATTATTCCAATTTCGTGAAAAATTGTCAAGTTGGTGAATTGAAGTATTTAAGTCTTCAAGTCTTCAACGATATTCAATTTTCAAGAAGTTGTTCGTCAATTCGGTAAACTCGTTCCAACTCTTTAATTTTTAATATTGTTGTTGTGTTTGTTTTATTTAGTTTAATTATAATCAATATGAATTTTTCTTTGAAAAAAATGTTTGGTGGTAAGGGTAAGGGAAAATAAAAAATTGCCGAATCTAGTCGCCAAGCTACTACTCCTTCCCTTGTTACCCGTCCTCCTCCACCTGTTATTCTAGATAGTGATAACCCTTACTTTCAATTTTCGGATAGTCAATTTTGCCATAATGTTGCACCGGGTCATCAATTAGATGAAGGAACTATGAACGCTCTCTATCCTAATCAAACTATATTCGAAAATGATGCTGTAAATGATGATTTAGATGAAACCCAACCGGATTTAGATGATACACCTACTAGTCCTATTAATAACACAAATGATGCCTCGCCTGACCCTCCTGTAGTAACCCCTACATTTGATAGAAGACCTCCTAGACGGGCGGAAACATCTCTTGTTTGGAATTGTTTTACTCAACTAAGAGAAAAAAATAAGACTAAGTGTAAAAGTTGTGGATCTTTGTTGGCTCATAAATATACTGGCAACCGTAGCGGTACGGGTAGTTTAACTAGGCACATATTGAAACACCCTAGAGATAAACAAAGATATTTACAAATGAAAGCTGCGGAAGAGGGGAGGACTGTAGATAATCCGGTTCACCCTAGTGCAGGTTCAAATCTAGTCCAACCGGGAATTAATACTATTACTGGTGGAATTTTTATTACGATCCAAATAAGGATCGTGAAGAATTAGCAAAAATGGTAACTGTTATGTGCTTACCATATAGCTTTCCTTCGAACCCCCATTTTGTGCAATATATTAGAAGAGTTTATAACCCTACTTATAAAGGATGACCTCGTGCAACCGTAAAGGCCGATATTTATAAATATAAACACGAATATGAACAATATTTGTGATATTTATTTACTCATATAGATTGTCGCGTTGCTATTACTACGGATATAGGTAGAAGTGCCAATGACTGTGACTATCTAACCGTTACAAGTCATTGGATAGACGAGGACTGGATAATGCAAAAATGCATTATTGCCTATAGAATTATTAACTCACGCCACACAGGTAAATTTATTGCTAACACAGTATCAGATATTTGTAGATATTTTTGTATTAGAGATAAAATAATGTCGTTTACAATGAATAATGCTTCTAGTAACACCAATGCAATAGGATTGCTTACAAGTACTTTAAATCCCGCATTTACTAATATTTTTCATGTTAGGTGCATTTGTCATATTTACCATTTAATTGTTGGTGACGGTATGAAACTGTTAAATGTAGAAATTGAAAAGGTAAAAATGGCTCTTAATTGGCTGTTTTACTCAAACCGTAGAAGTAGACTAAGAGAATATTTTAAAATGTGATGAATTTTCCCTTAGGAAAAGAAAGTTTCCTAAACCTTGTCCAACTAGATGGAATTATATGTATGAAAGTCTAGTTGTCGCCTACGAATATAGAAACCCAATTAGCGCAACCTATAATTCTCGTGTAGGTGGTTGTGATGATGACGACGACGAGCACCTTACTAACCAAGACTGGACTAACGTTAAAATTCTTATAGATTTTTTAGAACAATTTTCAGTTGCAACAAACGATTTATCTGGGCAGTACTATCCTGCTATTACAAATTGTTTAGTTTATATTGCTGCACTTGCAGATTTATTTGCTCAATTTTCAGAGAGTGGGGTAATTTATGAAGTTGCTATTGATTCTATGAGAACTAAGTTTAAAAAATATTTTTTTCCCTATCCCCCCTATTTTGGCGTTGCCGCACTTTTAAACCCTACAATGAAATTAGGAAGTCCACACTTTTGGTATTCTAAAATTTATAACTCTTTATCACTTTCACCTGAAGAATTTGCTACACTTGGAGATGCAAAAGCCTCAAGTAAAATAAATGCACAAATAATTTATAATGCATATCAAACTGCCTTAGATCAAGTTAGACCCAATATTCCAACTCCTACTTTGTCTACTTCACGTTCAACTAAAAGAACTGCAGGCCTAAAGGCCCTCAGTGCTTGGACGGAGTTCAGGGGTTCCCAAGGTGAGAATATTGGTGATAGTTCACAACTAAATGAGCTTCAAGTGTATTTGTCACAGGGACTTGAATCAGAGAATCCCGACGGCTCCTTCGACGTTTTGGAATGGTGGAAGGACAAACAAAAACACTATCCGGTTCTTTCAAGGGTGGCTCGAGATATTTTAACCGTTCAAGCTTCAACAGTAGCATCTGAGAGCGCTTTCAATCAAGCGAGACTTCAAATCGGTGATCATAGAGCGTCGATGCGAGAGAGCTTGGAAAAGGCAGTAATCTTCTGAGATTGGATCCGTTCAGAAAGAAGAAATTTCGGACTTGCAGAATCACAACCGGATATAGACGAAGCTTATGAAGAAATGCTAGCGGAACTTGCGCAGGATGCGGCTTCGCCCGGAAACGGTGATGAACAAGCCTCTTTTCCATCACCGCAAACGGAAATTTCTCCGGACCTTGAAGGATTTATGAGATTTGTTAGAGACATTTCTTGAATATTTCTTTGCAATTTATTTTGTGTTTAAATATGATATGGTGTATATATATATATATATATATATATATATATATATATATATATATACACATAATATACATATATATATATATATATTATATATACAATATATACAAGGCTTATATAAGACAATATATATATATATATATATATATATATCTGAAACCGTTTAGGCCCGTTAGGCCCGCGGCCCGGGCCCATTTAGCCCGGGACCATGTGGGCTTAGGCCCGTAGTGGGCCAGTCCCATACACATGGACCACCAGGCCCGGGACCGCCTTTGGCCCAGGCCCAGAATCCAGCCTTAGTCGAGATTAGCCAGCGCATCCACTTTTGCATTTTCTTCCCTCGGGATGTGAGTAATCGACCACTCTTGAAATCGAGCCAGCAAACCCTGGACCTTGACCACGTGTTGTTGCATGCTCTCTTATTTGGTTTCAAAGATCCCGTAGACCTGATTTACCACCAGTTGTGAGCCGTACTTGATTTCTTTGACCTTGGAATCTAGTCCCTGGGCCAATTCAAGTCCTGCAATCAAAGCCTCATACTCTGCTTCATTGTTAGTTAAAGGGACTGTTCTGATGGCTTGCCTTAGGGTTTCTCCCGAAGGCGTGGTTAATACTGTGCCAAGCCCGAACCCTTTTACGTTGGAGGTTTCGTCCGTGAATAAGGTCCCAACTCCCAATGTTGATTCTGCCACCATGACTGCCTCTTTGGTTGCTAGATGCAGCAATCCCGGACTGAAATTGGTCACATAGTCAGCCAAGACTTGTGACTTAATCGTAGTCCTTGGTTTATATTCTATGTCAAATTCACTCATTTTGACGGCCCATTTGGCCATCCTACTTGAGAGTTCGAGTTTGTTAAGGATATTTCGCGGGGGGAATATGGTCACCACAGCTATCGGTTGACATTGGAAGTAGGGTCTCAGATTTCAAGCGACGATTACGAGAGCTAAGGCCAGCTTCTCCAAGTGCGAGCACCGAGTTTCTGCTCCCGTTAAAATTTTACTAACGTAATAAATGGGTGATTGCGTATCTTCTTCCTCTCGGACCAAAACTGCACTTACCGCTACTTCTGAGACTACGAGGTAGACCAACAGTGTTTCACCTTCCTTTGGTTTCGAAAGTAATGGAGGGCTTGACGAGTACCTTTTCAAATCTCTCAAAGCCTACTGGTATTCTAGGGTCCATTCGAAGTTGTTCTTTTTTTCTAGCAGGGCGAAGAAATGGTGGCATTTCTCTGATGACCGAGAAATGAATCTGCTCGAAGTGGCCAATCTCCCTGTGAGCCTTTGGACTTCTTTCACGCTTGACAGCTGATCCGGAATGTCTTCGATGGCCTTGATCTTATCGGGGTTTACCTCGATCCCCCTTGTGATACCAGAAATCCTAGGAACTTACCAAAGCTGACCCCGAACGCGCACTTCTGGGGGTTAAGCTTCATGTTATGCTTTCGTAGGATGTCAAAAGTTTCTTGCAGATGCTTAAGGTGATCACCTGCATTCAAAGACTTAATGAGCATATCGTCTATATAAACTTCCATAGTTTTCCCTATTTGTTTTTCAAACATCTTGTTTACGAGCCTCTGAAAAGTGGCTCCGGTGTTCTTCAACCCGAAGGGCATCACATTATAGAAAAATATATGCCGAAATTCGTTATCAATGAAGTCTTTTCCTGATCCTCCAGGTTCATCTTAATTTTGTTGTACCCAGAATAAGCATCGAGGAAACTCATTAACTCGTGCCCAGCCGTAGAATCAATCATTTGATCGATGTTTGGCAGTGGGAACAAGTCTTTCGGGCATGCCTTATTCAAGTCTTTATAATCTACACACATGCGAAAATTATTGTTCTTCTTAGGAACTACTACTACATTAGCTAGCCAGTATGGATACTTTACCTCTCGGATCGAACTGATATCGAGTAAGCGAGTTACCTCTTCTTTGATGAATTTGTTCCTGGCCTCCACAATAGGGCACTTCTTTTGTCTTACCGGCGGGATGTTGGGATCCAGGCTTAGCTTGTGTACGGCCACCTCCGATGGGATACCTGTCATGTCCGCATGCGACCAAGCAAAACAATCGGCATTAAATTTAAGAAATTCAATAAAGCCAGACCTGAGCTCGGGGTGCAGTCCTATCCCCAAGTGGAATTTCCTTTCTAAGAACTCTTCAAATAATGCAACTTGCCCGAGCTCTTCCGTTGTGGATTTTTTTGCATCCGTCTCTTTTGGTGCCTGGAAATACCTTGGCACCTGATAAGATTCCGACGCCTCTACCTCCGGGCTAACTTTATTCGGTTCAGGAGCGGGCGCCGGTTCCTGTAGTTGATATGCCGCGTGTTCCTTACCTTTGCTACTGGAGATCGAAATCGCATTCATTTCCCTCGCTGTTGGTTGGTCGCCCCTTATCTGTTTAATTCCTTCGGGCGTCGAGAATTTCAGCAGCTGATGATATGTTGACGGTACTACTCTCATCTCGTGCAATCACTGTCTTTTCAGAATAATATTATATCCCATGTCACCATCCACCACTTCAAAAGGAGTCATTTTCATCAGCCCTTCAGCGTTCGTGGGCAACAAAATCTCTCCTCGGGTTGTCACGCTTGCAAGGTTGAATGCGACGATGAGTTTTGTGGCTGGAATGATGCTTCCGATGAGTTTAGCTTGTTCTAATACTCTCCATTGTATGATATTGGCCGAACTTCCTGGATCCACTAGAATGCCTTTAATTTTAAAGTCTAGCACATTTTAAAAAATTACCAATGCGTCGTTGTGCAGTAGCAATAATCCGTTTGTGTCTTCCTCCATGAAAGTGATGTCATTTTCAGCAACTTCCCGGAGTCTCTTGCTATGGGTTATCGATACTTTCGTCTTTTTTGCTGCCGAGAAGGTGAACCATTGATTTCATTCCCCCTGAAGATCATGTTGATCGTCTGGTGCGAAGGATCTTCTTATGCTTTCGAGGGTTCCGTGTTATCCCGGTTGCGACCATAGTTATCTTGGCCTGGTCATTTAAGAATTCTCTGAGGTGCCCATTCTTCAATAGTGTCGTCACTTCTTCCCGGAGATGTCGGCAGTCCCCAGTTTGGTGGTCGTTCGTCCCGTGGTTTTCATACCACAAGTTGGGATCCCTCTGGCTGGGATCGGGTTTCATCGGCTTCGAGAACCGTGCTTCTTTGATGTTTCTCATGGTGACAGCAACTCTACTACACTAACATTGAAATTGTATTCTGACAGCCTGGGGTAGGAAGGATCACCTTCGTCCCTCGAGGTGTTGTTATCGACCCTCTGTGTTGTTTGATTCGCGGGAGCGCCGGGAGGAACCAGATCTTGTCTATTCGCGTTATTTGAAGCCCCCGACAGCGCCTGCTTCAACTCCGTCATAACATTATCCTACTGCATAAGGTGTCCTAGGATGATCGCTTGTTTTTCTTGTAAGATCCTTACTGCATCAACAACATGCTCCTCTTCAGCATCATCAGGAGTTGCCTCCCGAACATGTCGTGGGTACCGCCTGTCGTGGATCGGCGTAACATCATTTCCTCATTATGAGTGTCACTGACTGAATCCTCAAGATGAGGCTGGTTTCCTTGAACCTCAAGATTGTGTGTGTTGTTAACACCATTATCTGCCATTTCTTATGATTTCTTGCTAAGGTAAATAGCCAAAACACGTTAGCAAAGAAGGCAAAGATCAACTTAATTATACGACTGTCTAGGCCCCACGGTAGGCGCCAAACTGTTTACCCGTAAAATGGTACAGTTGAATTTATACATGATTTCTAGACAAGTGAATTAATTTGATCCTGAAATAATGAAATAATTAAAGAAATGCACAATACTTAGCCTTGAAATGATGGTAAAATCACGAAGAACAATGATTTGGGAGCAGAGCTTCCGGGCACAACAGTGATGAAACCACGGAACAAGAAAGTAAAATTGTATAAAGCTTTTTATTGATTATAGCATAAGTTTGCCATGAAAATCGTGTCATTATAATGATAACATAAATCACTATTTATAGATGCACCTAGGGAACAATGTCCTAGGACTATGCCCTTCTTTAATGTCAATTATGAGGACCATTGAAGAAGGTGTAACGGTGAGCATAAATTCTCTATAACGGGCAGCGCACTAAATGCTGAATATTCTCCATTAAATGCTACTGAGCGCAGGGTATTTATTGTATCTTTATGAGCGTTATTCTTTCCAGTGACAGACAGGACAATTGCCTTCGATTTTAGCTATCCCCGTTTTAAGTTCTACATGTCCCTCTTTTAAACGACCACGTAGCATAACATATTAAACCATATACATGTACAGGACTGTAATTAGCAATACCGAGTTTCCTAACATAACGTTTACTACTACTTAGAGATAATAATGTTTTTATGAAACAAAACGAATTGGTAAAAATGATATTCTCCATGTAGGAGTATTATATTCAAATATCTCAACACTGGATACACTGAAGTTAAAGCGAGTTATAGGTATTGCATAATAAATTATTTTAGAGAAGAGGACTGTAACGTTATTTTCTTGACCTTCTCTCTCTGTCTCTCTCTTCAGTTAATTGCTTGTAAGTAGGAAAAGTCTCCTTCAATAGACAGACAAGGTTAAAGAAAAGAAAAAGATAGACAAGGTTAATTATATTATAATAAAATATTAATGCACTGCTACAAAACTGGGGAAAAAACTTGAATAATATGGTCTTGTGTATGTAGTTTGCTGTTTGCGTATGTAAGGTTCACTCACTAGCGAGATGGTCAAAGAAATTGTTTTTTTCATCCGATGGTCAAACAATGACTTCACTGTAATCAGGGGCTGATACAGATGAGCAGAAGGGGTGTCATTACCAGAATAAAAATTAAATATTTATATAAATATTCTGCAAAAATTAAGAAATATATAGTAATAACACTGCTTCTTGGCAAAGAATACTTCTTGGTCCGCTAGCAAAGCTTGTATTTGAGCTTGTGAAGATCGTACGATTGAATCTCGACTTTGAGGTTCTATTTTTTTGAAGATTTTGAGCGAGTATTTTTGTTAAAAATTTGAAGCTTAGCAATAATATTCAACTAAATTATTAGGATCAAGGCTTTCAACTTGTGGGAAATGAAATTAAATAATACTTGTTTTTTACTTATTTACGTAAATACGACACTGCTTATAAAATATTCTGAGTATCCCTTACTACACTACAACCTTGGCGCATATAAATTCGTATTATTCATTACTCTCATCCACCCACTGTCCTAACAGAAGAGTTCTTGAATGTTACTCCCTCCGGTTGCACATGTTAGTCGTTTTACTAAATGAATTTTTTTTTTTCAAAAATCAAAATATTTATCGTTTTGGAAACTAAAATATTATTATTGTTTTTAATTTCAACTCTATCCTAACTTGTTCAATTAATAAGGTGTTAATTGAGTGAGATGCTTAAGAAAAGATAAAAAGTAATCCAGACAAATACACCTGTATATGATTAAGGTTATTAGATATATCTTTCTTAAAGAGTGTAAAAAACTTTAAACAACAAATATTATTGAACGGATTAATTAGACAAGGTGGTAGATTATGACTTTTTAGGTCAGAAGACTATGCTCTTTATTTATTGAAGAAAGAAAGAAAGTCTATCATGAAAAGTACTACAATCAAGACTTCCAAAATCTGAGCCTTCTTTAAATAATCATTCATCTGGACTTCTTTTACTCCTGCAGATGGTCAGATTGCTTGGGAAAAAGGTCAGGCGAAAAAAAAAATGGTGGTCACAGAAACCGAGTAAAGGTGCTACAAAATACAAAAGCAAAGAGAGAGTCGGTTGTGTTTGTCAACTTGTACAATAATTCTATTTTTTAGGATGCATAGTTCAACTAATGAACCAAAAATTGTTTGGTTCTCTTGTCCTTTTACGTCTTGGGGCAAAGTTGTATCCTTTGACTTTTGCTACGTTCGCTCATGTCTTTTCAAGTTAGAAAAAACCATGTCTTAGAAATTGTGATATTGCTCATTGATGCTAAACAAAAGCTCTTTTGCATGTATATATCTGTTGTATGCGCGTGATTAACATTGCAAACGTTTAACTATAAAACGGCACAGTTGAATGTGTTATGCTATTTTATAAATAAGTGAATCAATTTGATTTAAAAAATATTAAGTAAAAACAAAAGGAATATGAAATAAAATTAAAGGAAATACAAGCCTGGTTATGAGCTTAATCTTTCTGGTAGCAGAAGCACGGATAATAATATGAGCGGAAGAAAGTAAAAGACTTTATGTTTTAGAGAGCAAAACATAGCTTTTTGTGTAAAGAGTATTTCGTGCCTACAAAATGATATTCATTCTTCTATTTATAGCCTTGTGTAGGAAGACAAAAATCCCCAAATCAAGCTCATCTTGTATGAGAATAAAACCGTCGTTGATGGCTGCATAACGGTTGGTTATAGATGCTGATATCCTCCGTAATAGCTGCTTATTGAATGTTATCCGGTATCAATTCTTCAACTTTATTGTCAACTATTGTCTTCAGGATTCATCCAGCACCGGTCACATACTTGCATCCGGCGCTAGTTATTTGCTGACTCAGGTCCCACATGTCTTCAATTCCACGTGTCATCCCTTCATTCGTCCAACTGTCGCTGTCCACTTTTACCGTATAAAAATAATACTTTAGTGTCACCGGAAAGTAGAGAAAATCCCTTTTCTTAGCGGGCAAGTTTCTGAACAGTTTCTGACATTTGAAAGGACACACGTCTCTCCGCATTTAATGACCCGAACATATGTTACCCCACGATTTGGCAAATATGTTTGCCAGTTCACGAGGTAATCATAGCTGATTTATCTTAGAGACTCTCTCCAACATTCAACTTTCACAGTAAAAATTTTCTCAATAAACATGTCTTCAAGCACTATTTCCTTCGGAAACTCTAGCCTTCTCTTCGGTGGAGGTCCAAAGAAGAACATAACCAAAGAGGTTGATGTTGATTCCGAACCTCCGACTGTAAACACCATCATACTACTTCACCTTAACACGTCATCTAATCTTCAGAAATAAAAACCACTAGCAAACTCCAAAAAGTGATAGATTTTGGCTTGTTTGCAGGTGCCCTTTTTCTATTTGTCCTCCTAGCATCCCTGTTGTGAAGGAGGACTGCAATTGGAATAACGTTGAAATCTTGGCTAAGGTTTAGCACATACTCTTTCACTTTGGGTCATTTCACCCTGGAAGTGGGTGAAGGAATTGAGCCTATAATTCTAGAGTTCTTCCACCGGTACCAAGTTTGCTTGGCACACGTAGGTCCATCCATATGGCATATGATGGTATGCCTTCGCCAGTTGTGCTCTAAGATCGGGGAAAACCTCACTCTCGCACATTTGATGAATCTTTACTCCCCAAAGATTTTCCGTGGGGGTGTGCTAAACCTTAGCAAGCGTGGCCGTCACGCCTTCCTTACTAGTGATGACAATGACCGTGGATGGATGGAACAGTTCATCATTATTTCTACCAGGGACATCATGGTGACCACAGCTCCAGCTTTCCCCGAATCATGGAATCTTTTCCGTAAGCTTTCGGGTATCTGTTTTCTTTCTTCGTAAAAGAAAAACATCTTTCTTTACTGACTTTTATTTCCTTCATTCCAGCTACTCACTAGGAACCACCACGGGTTCAAGGCTTGGACCGATGGGTTCAAAAAATTCTGCATATCTCCAAAATCCTGACGGTGGAAAGAAATGGCTACCAAATATGGATGGAAAGCCAAGAACCACGGTAAGCAAAAATTCTTTTTTCATTCAAAATTAACCGTACAAAACAATCTTAGGAACAATTTGGTAACTCTCTTTTCGCTTCACCCAGGACTTCCGAAGGGTTCTGTCGTGTGTCCCAACATCGAGGCCCTCGATGAACCGGAGGAAGCGGAATGGGCGATGCAGGATGCTCTCAACCTGAGGCAAGCCCGAAAATCTGATTCTGGTGAAGGTGCCTCCTCTAGGAGTCCCCATCCCAAAAATAAGAAGCCAAAGAGGAAACGTACCTCCTCGCTGGGACTCATGAGAAAAATCGAAAAGAATACAAACCGGACTGACCATAGTGGTCCTCGATGACAAAGAAGCGATTGCCCTTCAGAGAAGAAAAAGATCTTCATCAGTTCAACCGGTGCTCAGCCGGGAGAGCTTCAAACTCCACCATCAGAGGGAGTTTAGGGACTTTGGGAGGAAATGGTTTGGTTGAGAATGCTAATTCCCGCTTTTCGATTCCTATCGACGCCTCTAGTCAAAGGACTTCAGTTCCTGACCTTCCTCTACCTCCATCTACTGAGCCGATAACAACTGCCACTCCTTCTACTCCAGCTGCCTCTTTTCCATCTGCACCAGCTGCTCCTTCTCCACCGGCAACAGTTGCTTCTTCATCGCCGGCACCAACTGAACAAGTAAGGGATGCCCCTTCTCCATGGTCTCCCGACCACAGAAACTTAGGAAATACTTATCCGACACCCTCTCAAGATCCTCATGGAAAGCGAAGTGCCACTCTTTCAGTTTCAAAGGAGTGCCATATACTTTCCGAGCTGGTGGAGCTTGACAATTATCTGAAGCTGCTGGCCTCATCAAAGGATTTGAGAAAAATGAACTCTCTTTCTAGGGAGTTCCTAATAAATAATTGTATGCAGTGCTCGGCACAGGTAACAATCTAACTTCCTTCTATCCTCTTTCCTTTTATATTTTGTTGCCATAACTTTGGTTCGAACCTTTTCCAGGCCAACCTCCTTGCTTCCGAAAGCCTGCAAAGGGGTTCTTGGACAAACAGGAACTTGCTTATGAGCGAGATAAAGTTTTGGCTGAAAGGAATCTGCTTGCCTAGCACTTCCCAGTGTTGGATGAACTTGAGGCTTGGTTGCAGCAATTCGAGCAAGATAAGATGTTCTATAGCCAAGAAGCCACCCAATTACATGAAGATATTAAAGATGCTAAGGCTAAGTGGGCCGGACTTCAAGATACTATAATCGATGCTGCCGAGCGTGAGTCTATCTTCATGGAACAAGTTAATAACTTGGAGGCTAGTTTACGCTCTAAAACCGAGGAGGCTAGTGCTGTCGAGGAGCAACGAGCAAGGATACAAGATAGACGTAAGAGATTCATGGAGAAAAATCAAATTCACGCTGCAACAAATGTTGATCTTGATTCCAAAATCAGCACTGTTAAGGCTAAAAATGAAAAGCTTAAAGCAAAGGTTGAAAAACTCCGAACCAAACTCCAAGATCAGGAGTACTCCATCGTCTTTGAGAAAACCTACAACATTTATCATCCGAAGAGGAATACCTTGGAGGAGGCCAAAGAGGGCATTGGTAATATTGATGAATGCATTAACAAGTCCCGAGAGCTGGAGACAACTGCTCATGAGAACCTCCCTGCTCAGCCCGTTGCTTCTGATTGTTCGAATACTAACTCCGAGTATTCAGGAACCGAGGGAGAAACTGAAGAATATGAAGGCCTTGAGATGGAAGTAAAACAACCTTCTTCCACTTGAGAAAATGTAGATTCTTCTCTCCCTTCGGGTTCTGCAGCAAGAAATAATATATATATTTTTTCTTTTCCTTTTATAATTATGCCAAAAAATTTTACTAAGTTTGGCATCCTAATTAATAAAAGAAACTTTTTTTGCTTAAGTATTTGCAAAAAATTATTCTTTTTCATTTAATTGACAAAGCTTCAGGAATATTTTTGCGTCTAATAACTTTTGACTTCGGGCATAGACACTTCTGTAATCTACCATTTACTATGAGAATTTCATAAAAGAGGGCCCTTATATTTACGGCGCTCTTAAAGAGGATGTTTCCTGTTGATTCCGGTACATGCATTTGAAGTTTTTATTAACTTTCAAATGATAAAATAAATTAACTTATTATTCGGATAAAAAATAAGATAAAAATAAAAGGACTTTGATTTATTCCCTCTATCTTTAATAGTATATTTACATAAACATTGATTTACTTAAGTAAATAAAGGTGCCAATACATGTGGCTAACTTGTACAACTTATTTCTTCGGGGCTGATCATGCAGTCCCCGTTCCTGACAAGATATTGATCCTGGTTCTAACAGTCCCCGATCTTCGCGGCACTTTTGGTACCGTATCATGTATTATTCCCCTAGTGTTCGAATGCTAAATATGAGATACTAGAAGTCTTTCATTCACCAATGGCCTTTCCTTCGCGGTATACTTAATATTGCTGCTTCATCAGTGGAGACAACTTGTGGATGGTTAAATAATCGATTTGAGTTTTGGGAGACAAGATTTGTCGTCGAGCCAAAGATTATTTAACTATTCATAAGCTGTTTGCCACACGAGCTTATGGTCGTTGATCCACCAGTGAAGGAACTTTAGCGCCTTGACATCGGAGGTCTTGCCTTTCCCGATGATCCTGCCCTTGTAGTATGCTTTACATTGTTGCCTCATTAAAAACCTTGCTAGAAAAAATTGATTGAAAAAAAAAACTGGTCGAAGGGAAAAAGAGTGCAGCACATACTTTCAGTACTAGCAAGAATTTTCAGCAATAATACCTTTTGAGGTGAGTCACGTTCCAATTGCTTGGCAATTTGACTCCATCTTGATTTTCCAATTCATATGAACCTTTACCGGTTATAGCTGAAATCCAGTAAGGTCCTTTCTATGTTGGTCCCAGCTTCCCGGCATTTACTTCCCGAGTGCTTTGAGTAATCTTCCTCATAACCAAATCTCCAACTTTGAAATAACGGATATTTACCTTGCGATTGTAATACCTCTCCATCCTTTGTTTTTGGGCCACCATCCTTACATATGCCATATCCCGATGCTCCTCAAGAAAATCTGACTTGACCAGCAACTTTTTATTGTTTGTTTCTTCGTTTGTCCGGAAAAACCTTAAGGTCGATACCCCTACTTCTATCGATATCAAAGCCTCCGAACCATATACGAGTGAAAAGGAGATTTCACCCGTGCTCGATTCGATGTTCTCTGACTTTTACCGTATACGGCTATTAGTCCCTTTTTAATGCACTTCTTCTCGAACTATAACAAATCACATAAAATACCCAGCCCCTTCAAAAAGTTAAAAGAAGATTAAAAATAAAAATAAATTATGAAATTCATGACACCCACTTCATTTCATCAAACTACTCTATCGTTGCTTGTTCACATTAAAGTAAGATCCTTTAGAGAAAATCGTACGAGCTTGGCTTGTAAATGAAAGTATTATAATTTAGTTCAAAACTAACACCGTTACATCATCTTAATTAAGAATATTTACTCACTGTCTAAAATCAGCAGACTAGTACTGAAGGCAGGTTCAACAAGATAAGTATGAGGATGATGTAGAATAACATCATTTTATGTATCCAACAAAGTGATGATGTAGAACAATCGGGTTTATTGTCTTTGCTGGTTTATGAGCCGAGTTTTCCTCAATAGTTTCGGAACACATGCACTAGAAAAGTAATGGAATCTAATGGTCATAAGAATCCAATAGATAAACTCATATTTTAGAGATGGATCATAAGGTGCTTAGTTTAAAGATAGATTGTTAGGTTGCAAATAACATTTTATATTAAAATTGGAAAAATAGCTGCATACAAAAGTATAAAAATAATGTAAATCGTGTGAAATAACCTTCAAATAAAAATTATAAAACAATTAATATCACACCATATAAAAAGTAACTTGGCCAAATGACCTCGTGACCACTTAAACTTGTATCAGTTTGTAAACCCGACATATGAACTCTTAGGTTTCCCATTTGAACACCTCTACTTGAAGAAATGACTATTAATTAATACCTTTAACCGTTGATTATGCTTATGTGGCAGTATTATAGCCGATATAGTCAATTGCGTGTTAATCACGGGTATAAAGCGCATGAATATGATAAAATTTAATAATAAAAAAAATAAAAATAGATCCAGCTCTATTTATTCCTCCACGTACCCTTACCCCCTACCCCTTCTTTTCTTCACTCATGTTCCCTTCTCCTCCTCCCCCTCCCCCTCCCCCTCCCCCTCCTTAAT
>MCJB01033485.1:119311-130235 GCA_002018475.1 Nicotiana obtusifolia | reverse complement strand
CCCCCCCGCCCTCTCCATTTCTCTTCTTCTTCCTCTTCCCTCTCTTCCCCCTTTATTCCAAATTAAGTCCATAACAAAATTTTTGATAAATCACACTCCAAAGCTCCATATTAAACCACCATATTTGTCTATTCTTCAGGTTTTTTACTATCAATCATACTCCAAAGTTCCGTATTAGAGAAAAGTCTACACTCATTATCATAAAAACAAACTCATCGGATCAAGGGAGATAGAAAAATCGGGTCAGATTTTGTAATATGAATGGGTCAAAAGAAATTGAAAAGTAAACAGTGTTCGGTGCTTCCTGATTTGCTAAAATTATTTGCTGATTTGTAGGGAGAAATCGGGTCTGATTTTGATCATGGTAAAAGTTGTTCAAAGCTTCATGATTTTTCTCGTTGATCTTTGGAGGTGGTGATTTTTGTCTTTAAGTTTTGATATTTTTTCTTTATAATTTTTGGTGGTAAAAGGTTTTGCAGATGGTTCATATTTTTAGGTGAGAAAATGATAAACAATGAAAGTGAAAGGTATTGGGTGGGAGAGAAAAAAGACAAAGACAATCGCCGAAGATATTTGACCGGTTACCGATGATAAAATCTAAAGGTTTTCAAATTGATTCCCAGTTCAGGAAATTTTTTCCGATGGGTTCTGAAGGAGTGGAAGGCATATGTGTAGAAAAAATTAATTTGATAAAAAAAAATAAAAAAAAGAAGAAGTGGGACCTTGAACATATAGGTGTCAACAAAATATGAATGAATGGAAGATGTGGCTATATAAAATATTAAATTAAATCCATATCAGCAGCAATTGAACAACACACATTATTACAAGCGTTTATTAGTAGCTATTTTCTCGAGTAAAGGTGTTCAAATGAGAAACCCAAGAGTTCATATATCAAGTTTACAAACTGGTATAAGTTTAAGTGGCCAGGAGGCCATTTCGCCAATAACTTGACTAACTTTTTTAGCTGTTTGCCTCTTTTGCCTTCTCAAATCGCCCTTACATTCCACTGGTCGATTAAAGAAATCTGGGATTGAACATCCCGATAATGAGATGTTGACCTTAAAGCTTGTCGAACTTTGTCATGGTAAGCTTTCTATGCTCTTTATTACTTTCATAACCCCTCCCATGATCTCAATTGTTAATGTCATATTTAAGACAATCCTTTTATAACCTTCTATGTAATAGTATAAATAGAGGCATGAAATGTGATATTGGATACACTTGGAAAACACTTGATGAAATAAGAATCTCTCCTCATTCTCTCTATATCTCTTAGCTTGTTATTCTTGTTCTATATTGTTACTTTGAACTAGATTTCTTAAAACGTTATCAGCACGAAGTTGAACTCTTTTTGTTGTTCAGGTATATTTGTTCGTTTTGTTTTCTTTGTTGTATATTTTGATTTCATGATTAGTGTCTTTAACATGCAGCTCTATAATTTCTCACATCTTTGGATATGTGCAAAAATAAAGAATTCTATGTTTCTTTATTTTAAGTTATTTGCATGAATGTCATGTGAAAGTTGCTAATTTTCATGTTAATAAAATTGATTGAGAGAAGAATACTTGTTTTATGTCGTTCGACATTCGAAATTGTGTTAAAGTTAGAAGACATTTTTGTTGTAGTTAACATCAAAGATATACTAATAATTAGAAGAAAAAAATAGTATCCTTTTCTATGGAATTATCACTTTAGTGTATATAGATCACAAATTTGATATTATGTCATTTTTTTAAGATTCTTTACGCTATTATCCTAATATTTTATTTATCTTGTTTGATAGTTTCACTATGTCGAATTTGTCAAAGCTTGAGTTTGTGGGACTCGATATTTCTGGAGAGAATTACCTATCATGGGTTCTCAATGCTGAGAATCACTTAGCCGCTAAAGGCCTTGTTAACACCATTACTCAGGGTAATAAGGCATCAAGTCCGGACAAAGCGAAGGCCATGATTTTCCTTCGTCATCATTTGGATAAAGGTTTGAAGGTTGAATATTTGACAGTGAAAGATCCACTTGAACTGTATACTGGCCTGAAGCAAAGGTATGATCACCTTAAGGCTACGATATTTCCAAGGGCTAGATATGAGTGGATGCACTTACGGTTGCAAGATTTTAAGACCATAAGTGAGTATAACTCTGCTGTATTTCGAATATTTTCCCAATTAAAATTATGTGGGGATGTTATGAATGATGAGGATTTGTTGGAAAAGACTCTTGCGACTTTTCATGCCTCAAATACAGTATTACAGCAGCAATACCATGAAAGGGTTTTTAAAAAAGTATTCTGAATTAATCTCATGCCTTCTGGTGGCTGAGCAATATAATACCCTTTTGCTGAAAAATCATGAAACCCGTCCCACAGGGTCAGCTGCGCTTCTTGTAGCCACTACTAGAAATCCGAAAAAAAGCGACCACGAAAAGCGACCAAAGTTGGTCGCTTATTGGCAAAAAAGCGACCAAAGAGCGACCAAACATGCCTGGTCGATATTAAGCTGGTCACTTTACCTTAGGGACTCGACCAACTTTGGTCTCTAAGGTAAAAGGACCAAATATTCCGGTGAAAGAAAATAGCGACCAACTTTGATCGCTTTTAATATTTTAATAATATAATATTGGCGAGCAAAGTTGGTCTCCAAATGTAAATTATGTTTTTATTTATTTATTATTAATCATAAAAGAGCGACCAACTTTGATCTGTAAAGAAAATATTATATTTTAAAATCTGAAAAATGGAGACCAAAGTTGGTCGCTATATTATTAATTTTTTTTGATTTTTTTTAAAGTAAGAGACCAAAGTTGGTCGCTATTTGCAAGAATTAAAGTTTTTTTAATTATAAGCGACCAACTTTGGTCACTATATTTGCAGAAATTATATTTTTAAAATGGAATAGCGACCAAAGTTGGTCGCTTTTGAGAAATCTGGGTTAAATAGCGACCAAAGTTGGTCGCTATTGCCCAGAAAATTATTTTTTTTTAAGGGAAAAGCGATTAACTAGCGACCAACGTTGGTCGCTTTTCTTGGTATATTTTTGGCAGAAACTGTCTGTTTTGGTAGCTACACCACCTGCCAGCTTACCAAAATTCCTAAACAGGCATTTTATGCCAACAACAACAATAAACAACAACAACAACAACAACAATAAACAACAACAACAATAACAACAACAATAAACAACAACAACAACAACATTAAAACTAACAAACTATAAAGTTCAATAGAACTAATACATTAAGCTAACCAAACTAAGTTAACTGTTATTACAAGTCAAGGATTATTTTGTACATTATTATCATCACCGTCTGATGAACTTTCATCACGAAGACGGTATGGAGAAGGGTATAGTTGTCTAGGACGGGAAGAATGATAACGGGGAGGACGGGAGGAACGGGCACGGGGAAGGCGAGCCTCTGGCGATGAGTCACAAGACCAGGGAATCGGAAAACTTCCAGAAGCCAAGAGAGATTTGAGCTGCTATTGTATGCCAACGTATTGAGCCTGTATAATCTTTTCTCTTTCCTTGGTGGCTTCTAGCTCGGATGTGAGCTTTGCCACAGTCTCCCACATAAAGGAGAGGCCCTCCCCATCAAGTTGCTCGGTTTGCGAGGAAGTCCCTATTCCTTGCATTCCACACTTATAGCGATGGAATTTCTTAGTAGGAAGCCCGTATACCTTCCCCCATTTTGGATCGCCTGCAGCCTGCATCCATATTCTTTCAACATCCTCGTCCGAAGGTTGGATTGGGTCGCCCGACTCATTAGGTGGCTGACTGCGTATGAATTCCTCCACTTCAGCTGTGAAGCGACCCTATAAGTAAAATTACATTGAATTAGTATTTCAAAATTTATATAAAAGTAAATCAAAATACTTAATGAAAAGTGAAAACTTACATGTACAGTCGAGGCTCGGCCCTCGACCCACCTTTCTTCATCCGTCTTTTTCTTCTTCTTTACAATATGAGTCTCCTTGAATAGCTCATCTTGCTTCATCGGACGCCCCAACTTCTTTTCCTGAAAACTCATAAATTTTAATTAAGAAACAGAATAGATATACTTTGAAAATTAAAATAAATTAAGCGATTACGTACCATTCTTCTCTTTATTGTTCCTAGGCTGATCGTACCTCCAGTGTGCAAGGATCCTCCCTTCTCAGATGCATGAGCTTTCTTTCCTTTTTCGCTCTTCTCTAAGAACTCTACTGTAAGCCATTGCCTTTGCAAATCCTCCCATAAATGCTGAAGCAACCAGCCAGGCTTCTGGTTCAACTTTCTAGTTTTGGAGAAACAATGCGACAACCGCTTGCGAGCCTTGAGTTGTAAATTTGCAGCCACATCCGCGCTATAACGGTGTTCCCATACACACTTGCTCTGTATTTCAAAAGTTAAGTATTATATGGAAATATCATATTAGATGGAAATATCATAAAAGCTATATTCGATATATTATACTTGCTTTTATTAGCTAATAATTATTCAAAAGTTAAGTGCATTAGCTGCTTATAATATAGTATATAGTATATAATATATTAGTGCATTAGTTAATATATATATACACACACACACACACACATATATATATATAAATATATATATACACTATGCACTAAGAATTAGTGCATTAGCTAATATTATATCGAATATAATATTAGCTAATAAAAGCTAAGTATTAATGCACTTAACTTTTGAATAATCATGTATTAATGCACTAAGCTTTTATCGAATATATATAAAAGCTATATTCGATATAATATTAGATAATGCACTAATACTTAGTGCATAGTATAGTGTAAGTATGTAAAGCTATATTCTATAATATATATTAAGATGGAAATATCATAAATATAAATAATTGTACTGCTTAAAAGAACATTTATACCTGAAATTGATTGAAAATTTGCTCCTTCAGCGAGAATGAGAAATCAATCCAAGTCGCATAAGGGCCATCTAATAGCTTTCTGGTGGCTTGGGTGATTATCCATGTAGTAATATTACTAGGGATGAACCTGCAATTTAATATAAAAAAAACACATTAATATCTTAGTAAAACTATACAAAACAATAAACGTAAAAATAACAAATAACTCTTACCCATCAACCTCAGGGACTATGATGATCCTGCCATATTGATCATAATGCACCTCCTCGTCATCATCAACATCACCGTCCGAAGCATGTATATCAGAGGCATGTGTGGAAGGTGTAGGGGGGTCAGAGCTAGTATTTCGCAGGCGAAGGCCTGAAATAGATGGAGTCCCAGATGAAGATGGCTGCGAGCCCTGTGACTGCGACATAGCTGTATGGGCCGCAAGGGAACGTGACACTGATAGCTGTGACCCGAGTGGCTGTGACATTGATGCCTGTGATCCATATGGATGTGACATGGATCGATGCGGTCCATGCGATGCAGATGGCTAAGATCCACGTGGCTGTGCGGCAGCTGGACTGTATGTCGGACCTACAGTCCTATGGCCCTGTGACGAAAGACCTGGTGTCTGCACGAAGGTGTAGGGCTGGTGATGTTGTGGCAGCTCAGAATAGCCCTGGGGTGGAGGCAAAGACATAGGCATATAGGCATAGGCATCTCTGAAGAGGCATGAAAAGATGGAGTATTATCTTCTACCCTCCTCTTTGGTTTCCTAGCCTTTTCTCGACCCCGAGAACTAGAAGAATCGTTGTTACCTCGACCCTTGCCTGTCATCTGCATGATATAATACATATTTAGATTGAAACATATAAAGAAACTAGCTATAAACGAGAGTTATTAAAGAAACCAACTTTTTAAAGCTCATCGACGTATAGTTCCTCGTCCGAGAATTCTTCTTCCTCACTAGTTTGAGCTTCATCAGTTAATTCTTCTTCCTCGTTTTCTGTAATTCTTACTTCATTTATATTAACTTCTTCCAATATGTGTTCAGGATGTTCCAAATTATTTTCTAAAACTTCGTTCACTATTTGGTCAATAGTAGAGATATCGTTTTGATATGCAACATCTAACACATTCTCGACTTCCACCTTACCCACAGGCTTAATTTTTATTACAACCCACCAATCGGATTTATTCCGCCGCAATGGATAAGGAGCATCATACGCTTGCCTAACATTATGTGCAATTATGATAGGATAATAACGATCATACTCCCTTGTATAATTAACCTCAATTATGTTGTATTGATTGTGTACTCTTGTACCTCTTGTTGGATGTGGGTCAACCCACTTGCATCTAAAGAGTATCAATTTCTTATATGGCCAACCTGTATATTCTAGTTCTATTATTTCTTTGAGCACACCATAATAATCAATATCTCCATCTTGGTTGCCATCACCACCTTGAACCCACACCCCACTGTTGTTGCTATTTTTATTTTTAGAGCAATACTCGTTATGAAACTTATAACCATTCACAACGTACTTAGACATTGTTCTGACCTCAACCCCAGGTCCCCAAGATATATCTTTCAAAAATTGATTTACACCATTATTTGGATTATTTACCTACATATTGTTAAAAAAATTCACAAGTTAGCATAACTTCCAAACATTGTTTACCTACATAGTATTAGAATATTTTAAGGAGAAACTTACAAATTGTTTGAACTACGTATCAAATCTCGTATATACAGCATCATGGCCAAATTGACCCACGAAGTGACTGTGACACATCAAATATTTTTAGTAGTTGCATTGAGATGTAATCACAGTAATTTTTATATTTTGATAACTACTAAATCAATACCTACTTGAGAAATGGTACAACTTCGGGATAATTTAGCAACACGTGAAGTGTAGCTGACTTGAACTCCATATCACTCAAACTTCTCTTTCTAGCATCCTTAGAAGATCGTCCTGGTTGATTGAATATGGACATAGGCGGATATAATGGATCATTCCTAAGGTGGACCGTGTGCCTATTGGGCCTATTCCTAGCACATGGCACATTACTCTCAAAATAATAAGAGCAAAAATGAGCAGTTTCCTGTGCAAGATAAGCTTCGCATATAGATCCTTCAATCCTATACCTCTGCTTAACAAATTGTTTGCATTTGCCAATTGTCCCACATAATTTCAGGTTAGCCAAGAACATTAAAATAAAATAGAAAATTACATCAAACATATAATATTACCTCTCTAAGGGATACATCCATCTGCATTGAACAGGCCCTCCAAGTCGTGCCTCGTGTACAAGGTGGATTGGAAGGTGTTCCATCACATCAAAAAAACCACATGGAAATATCTTTTCCATCTTAGAAGAAGTGACACGAATGTTCTGATCCATCCGAAGTAGTTTTCTTCCCTTAATGTGAAAGAACACAAGTCTTTAAAAAATAAACTAATCTCTATGCTGGGTTTTCAGATTCTTTCAGGCAAACCACAAAATGCAATAGGCACTAAGGTCTGCATGAAAACATGACATTCATGACTTTTCAAATGGCTCAACTTCCCTACCTTCATATCAACTTTTCTCCCAAAATTCAACGCATAACCCTCAGGCATCTTCAATTTCGTTACCCAATCACAAATTTGCGGTCTTTCCTCCAAAGTGAATTGTAACTTGCTTTGGGTTTGAACACCTTACCATTATTTGCTGTCTGCAAGTATAATTCAGGCCGCCTGCAATATTCTTGTAAGTCCTTTCTAGCTTTTGCGTTATTCTTTATCTTACCTTTAACATCCATCACTTTGTGAACAAATTATCAAAATAGTTCTTCTCAATATGCATGACATCAAGGTTGTGACGGAGAAGATTATCCTTCCAATAAGGCAAATCCCAAAATATACTCTTTTTCACCCAATTATGAGTAACACCGTATCCGGGGAATCTATAAGGTGGAGCTTCAGTAACTTTACTGAAGTTCTAGACCCTCTCCCAAATTTCTTCACCTGAAAGTATCGGAGGTGGAAAATCATATTCCATTTTATTCTTTTTGAATGATTTTTTCATCCTTCTAAACTCATGATCAAGAGGCAAGAATTGACGATGACAATCAAACCATGCATGATTACTTTCGGCCATATTTCAAAGTGAACGCTTTACTATTTTTCATGCAGTAAGGACAAGCTAGCTTCCCAGCAGTTATCCACCCAGACAACATTCCATACGCAGGAAAATCGTTAATTTTCCATATTAAATTAGCACGCAAATTGAAATTCTGCTTGGTTGATATGCCATATGTTTCAACACCATCGTACCACAATTGTTTTAGCTCATCAATCAAAGGTTGCAAATATACATCAATCAAGCTTTTCGGATTACGTGGACCGGGGATAATACAATTTAAGAATATATATGGACTAGTCATGCACAACTCTAGTGGTAGATTATAAGGTGTAAGAAAGACAGGCCAACATGAATATGGTGTCGCAGATACAGAAAAAGGCGTGAAGCCATCCGCACACAAACCTAATCGAATGTTCCTTGGTTCACTAGCAAAATCTGGATATGTCCTATCAAAGTACTTCCAAGCTTCTCCATCTGAAGGATGACACATAATACCGGGTGGTCTTCTATTTTAAAAGTGCCATCTCATATGAGGAGCAGAAATCATCGACGCATATAACCTCTTTAACGTAGGTATAAGAGGTAAATAATGCATCGACTTGATAGCGACCATCTTCCCGCTGGAAAGCCTCTTGAAACGAGGCTTTCCGCAAAATTTACAACTGTCCAAAGCTGCATCATCTTTATAATATAACATCCAACCATCTTCACAACAATCAATTCTCATTGACGATAACTTAGAATCTAATCTCTTTGCCTTATAGAAATCAACAGGTAATTCGATATCACGGTCAACTAGTTCACGCATAAGGTCAATGAAAGAGTCCATGACTCCTTGAGAAATATTCCAATCAGATTTCATACTTAGTAATCTAACTGCAACAGACAACTCAGAATGCGGACTTCCGTTACGTAGTGGACTACTAGCTTCCTCTAATTGTTCATAAAAACGTTTTGCCTCATCATTAGGAGTTTGTTCAACATTTTCATTGGAATCATCCCCTAAGTGCATCCCAAAAGCATTCGCAACCATATGATGAATTCTAGAATTATGATTTGTATTCTCCACCGACCTACTACTTTCACCCACAACCATGTTATGAAATATCTCATGGCTACCATCGATCTCTCCATGATTAGTCACAGAAAGATTTATAAACCCCCTTCTATAAAGATAATGCTTAACTTCATCCGGTTTTCCAAACTTTATACAATCGCACCTAACACAAGGGCACCTAATTACTCCTTCAATAAGGTATGGTGGAAGTGACATGGCATGTCTAATAAAGTCATCCACCCCTTCTACAAAATCCTCCCTCAATCCCTGTCGATTAGGATAATTCCTATTGTACATCCAAGTACGATGTTCCATCTATACAAATAAAACAAGAGAAAATTAATTTAGTTAATTCATATTCTAATCTTTTTCTAGTTAATTAATTTCATATCCTAAAATTTTAATTCATATCCTAAAATTTCAATTTACAAACTAAAAGTTCAATTCATATCTTAAAAGTTCAATTTATAAACTAAAAGTTCAATTCATAAACTAAAAGTTCAATTCATATCCAAAAAGTTCAATTCATACACTAAAGTTTCAATTCATATCCAAAAGGTTCAATTCATAAACTAAAAGTCCAATTCATATCCTAAAATACTCAATTTAGAAACTAAAAGTTCAATTCATATCTTAAAGTTCAATTTATAAACTAAAAGTTCAATTCATACACTAAAATTTCAATTCATATCCAAAAGGTTCAATTCATAAACTAAAAGTCCAATTCATATCCTAAAATACTCAATTTATAAACTAAAAGTTCAATTCATATCCAAAAAGTTCAATTCATAAATTAAAAGTTCAAATCATATCCTAAAATTACAATTTGTAAACTACAAGTCCAATTCAAAAACTAAAATTCCAATACATAAACTAAAAGTCCAATTCATATCCTAAAAGTTCAATTCATATCCTAAAATTTTAATTTGTAAACTAAAAGTCAAGTCGAATTCATAAACTAAAAGTCCAATTCATATCCTAAAGGTTCAATTCATATCCTAAACCCTAGATTCTAATTAAACTATCAAGACAACACAAAGTATAATAAAATATAACTAAACTAAATTCAACACTAATTAAACTAATTAGTTAATAAAATTAATTAACAAAACTAATTTAAACAAGACCTAAACCCTAATCCTCAATAAAATACAATGTTCAAAGAATTAAAACACTAATTGAAACAATAAACTACAATACATCAAATATTGTAACACACACACTAGAAATAACAAAGATTGAAGGTTATAATTCTAACCTTGATTTTTTTTAGGTGGAGAAGGAGAGAGAAAGAGAGAGGGGCGGCAGTGGGCGGCGACGGCGAGCAGTGGTGGCGCGGAGTGGGGGATGGGATTAGGATGACTGAAATAGAGAAGGGGAGGGAAAGAGAGAGTTGGGAAATTTTGGGGAAATAAGAGAAATGGGAGAAACCCCGGTTTTGTCTCTGAAAATTAGAAAAGCGACCAAAAATAGCGACCAACATTGGTCGATAACTAAAAATTTTAAATTGAAAATAGCGACCAACGTTGGTCGCTATAGTATAGTCTATTATATATATTACGTGTATTACATATACTAAGTGTAGTATAGTGTATTATATAATACACTATACTATATATATAGTATACTGTATTATATATACTAAGTGTATAGTATATATATATGTAGATATAGTATAGTCTATTATATATACTTAAGTGCATAGTATAATATGTGTGTGTGTGTGTGTATTTATATTTATATATTTATTTATATTTATATAAATATTAAAGCTATATTCGATATATATATATATATATAGTATAATATAGTATATAGTATATATATATATATATATATATATATATATATATATATATAAATTGATAT
>MCJB01033485.1:64168-118836 GCA_002018475.1 Nicotiana obtusifolia | reverse complement strand
CAGTGATTTAACTATAAGAGAAAGTTCTAATGATCTCGAGGTAACTCAAAAATACAGGCATATATATATATATATGGATACGCACGCACACTTCGTAGTACTACTTAACTGCATATATAGCATGTTAGAGTATATTTTAGTCTATTCATCCCTTGTATTACAAAAGTGTTAACGGCTTACATTTATATTATTTAGATAGTAAATGCAAAAGTGATTTTAATTTTGACCGATATTGACCTGAAAAGCGACCAACTTTGGTCGCCAAATATACATAATTTAAAATTAGTGGCCAAAGTTGGTCGCCAAATTTAAATCAGATTTATTTATATTTCATATAATATCGAACTGGGTCCCCGATTAGCGACCAAAGTTGGTCTCAATCTGTTTACTCTTTATTTAGCGACCAATTTTGGTCACTAATTTTAGATTTTATTTATTTATATTTTATAATTTAATTTAAATAATATTATAATAATTAAAATTTTATAAGTGGGTCCCCTTAAGCGACCAATGTTGGTCGCTAATCTGAGTATTTCTTTGACCAAGCAAGTCTGACCAGTCCGGTCAACAGTTTGACGAAATTAGCGACCAAATAGAGACCAACCTTGGTCGCTAATGTATTTAAAATTATTATTTTATTATTTTCACCAGTTTAGCGACCAACTTTGGTCGCTTTTCTTTACAGACCAACGTTGGTCGCTAAATTTTGATCGCTTTTTTCCGGATTTCTAGTAGTGAGCAAATATAGTAGTGAGACGTGATAAGTCTGAAAAAAGACAGAGTAATTATCATGGCCATATAAATGTACGTGGGCATGGAAATGGTAAGAGACGATATAATAATCGTCATCGTGGTGGTCATGGAAAACGAGAGAACACTATGGGTTCTCAAAACAACCCTTCAAGAGGCAAAAGCGGTAACTGCCACTGTGGCATGAAAGGTCACTGGAAAATTGAATGCCGTGCAACTGAGCATTTTGTCAGGATTTATCAAGACTCCATCAAAAGAAAGGCAAATAATGTTGGAGCATCTTCTGCTAATGCCCCAGTGGAGTCTTACTTGACCTTTAAAATTAATTTTGAGGCATGGCCTTCAAACAAAAATGATGACAATGCCGAGGCAAATCTTGCTTTGAATGATGATGATTTTGAATGCCTCGATGATCTTACTTATTTGGAAGTTGAAGACTTCTTTGGAGATCAAAACTAAAGTTTGATCATTTTACTGGGGAATACAATTATGTTGTTATTTTTTTTAGTGTTTTTTTGTCTTATTCTAAAGTTGTTTTTCTTTTCAAGTAGTACTTAAGTTGTCTTATATTGTTGTTGGTGTTGTTAGTTTTTCCTTATTTCTCATGGTGTACATTTATTTTTTATGAAGAAAATAAAATTCTCCAGTGTTCAATTGGATCCAAGATGAATAATGAAGATTTATGCCTTTTGGATAGTGTTACAACTCACACAATACTAAGAGAAATTTTTTTTCCTCTTATTTGGTTATGAAAAAGGCCTATGTTAATACAATATCTGGTAGTACAAAGTTAATTGAGAGATCTAGAAGAGCGGCCTTATTACTACCTGGAGGAACGATATTAACTATTAATAATGTATTATATTGTAGTAAGTCTCAAAGAAACTTGTTGAGTTTCAAAGCTATTAGCCAAAATGGCTACCATGTTGAGACCTCTAACAAAGGAAAGGTTGAATACCTTTATATTACTATAATAAAAGCGGGAAAAATATGTGCGCGAAAATTACCCGCATTTTCTTCTGGGTTGTACCACAAAAGCATTGGTTTGGTTGAATCACATGCCATAGTAAACAAAAAGTTTACTACTTCTAATGATTTTATCATTTGGCATGACCGGTTAGGCCATCCCGGTTCTAACATGATGTGCAAAATAATAGAGAATTCAAATAGGCACACATTGAAGAACAAGAAGATTCTTCAATTTAAGAAATTCTCTTGTGCTGCTTGTTCTCAAGGTAAATTGGTTATTAAACCATCAGCAATTAAAGTTGGGATTGAATCCCCTACATTTCTGGAACATATACAGGGTGACATATGTGGGCCTATACTCCATCCATGTGGACCATTCAAGTATTTTATGGTCTTGATAGACGCATCTACAAGATGGTCACATGTGTGCTTATTGTCAACTCGTAATATGGCATTTGTGAGATTGTTGGCCCAAATAATAAGGTTAAGAGCACAATTTTTAGATTATGTAATTAAGATAATTCGTCTTGATAATATTGGTGAATTTACATCTAAGGCCTTTACTGATTATTGCATGGCCACTGGAATAAGAGTTGAGCATCCGGTTGCTCATGTTCATACTCAAAATAGTCTAGTAGAATCATTGATTAAACGCCTCCAATTAATAGCTAGACCATTGCTAATGAGGACAAAACTTCCTCTTTCAGTGTGAGGACATGCTATTCTGCGTGCAGCAGCACTTTTGTGCATAAGGCCAACAAATTATCATGAAGTCTCCCCATTATATTTGGCTTTTGGTCAGGAGCCAATATTTCCCATCTAAGAATTTTTGAATGTGCGGTATATGTTTCAATTTCTCCACCACAACGCACAAAGATGGGTCCCCAAAGAAGGTTGGGAGTATATGTTGGTTATGAATCTCCTTCTATTATTAAATATATGGAGCCTATGACAGGAGATTTGTTTATAGCCAGATTTGTGATTGTCATTTTGATGAATCTTATTCTCCAACACTAGGGGGAGAAAATAAACAGCTGGAACAAGAGATATATTGGAACATATTATCTCTATCTCATTTGGATCCTCATACAAATCAATGTGAACAAGAAGTTTAAAAGATCATTTATATGCAAAATATTGCAAATCATTTGCCATATGCATTTACTAACCTTCCACGAGTTACTAAATCGCATATTCCAGCTGTAAATGCTCTAATTAGAGTTGATGTCCCAACCGGACAGTATGATAATAAAAATGAGTCTAGGCCACACCTTAAACGTGGTAGACCAATCGGTTCCAAGGATAAGAATTCCCGAAAAAGGAAAGGAGCAAATGATTAAGTTGATCATAACATGGAGGCAATTGCTCAAGAGGAGCATAAAGACATATTAATTGATAAGATCTCACAGGAGGTTCTAGTACCTGAAAATGATGAAAATGAAGAGATCTCAATAAGTTATGTCTCTGCTGGAAAAAGGTGAAACCAAAATAACATTGTTGTTGACAACAGTTTTGCATATAATGTTGCAGTTGAAATAATGCAACGAGATGAGGATCTTGAGCCAAAATCTATCGATGAATGTAGACAGAGAAATGACTAGCCAAAATGAAAAAACGCAATTCAAGCGGAATCGGCTTCACTCGGAAACGTAAAATTTTTGGACCAATAGTTCGAACGCCTGAAGGTGTCAAGCCAGTGGGGTACAAATGGGTTTTTTTTGCGAAAACGAAATGAGAAAGGTGAAGTCGTAAGATATAAAGCACGACTCGTGGCACAAGGCTTTTCGCGAAGGCCTGGCATTGATTATATAGAGACATACTCTCATGTGGTAGATGCAATTACCCTCAGGTATCTAATAAATCTGGCAGTCCGTGAAAAGATTGATATGCAGTTGATGGATGTTGTCACAGCCTACTTCTATGGCTCACTGGACAATGAAATTTTTATGAAACTCCCTGAAGGATTTAAAGTTCCTGAAGCACATAAAAGTTCAAGGGAAACTTGTTAAATAAAGTTTCAGAAATCCGTATACGGATTGACGCAATCAGGGAGGATGTGGTACTATCGCCTTAGCGAGTATTTGTTAAAGGAAAGGTGCAAAAATGACCGTATTTTCCCTTGTGTCTTTATTAAGAGGTATGGATCTGAATTTGTCATCATAGCTGTGTATGTTGATAACTTGAATATCATTGGCACTTCTAAAGAGCTTCTAAAGATTGTAGAGTGTCTGAAGAAAGAATTTGAAATGAAAGTTCTTGGTAAGACAAAATTTTATCTTGGCCTACAAATTGAGCATGTAACAAATGGAATTTTTTTCCATCAATCAACATACACGTGTAACATAACGCACCTTTTGAGAAATAATGGGCCTAGACCGAAAAAAAAAATCGAGGTCAAAAACTGAGGGCTCAATCGAGGGTCCAAACCGAGGGTCCGAAATCGAGGGTGAAATCAAAGTCAAAATCGAGGGTCCTCTCGAAGCTGAAAATCGAGGATCCTCCCGAGGTCTCAAATCGAGGGTCCAATCGAGGTCGATTCCGAGGTCTCAAACCGAGGACGAAATCGAGGTCGATTCCAAGACCTCAGATCAAGGATGGAATCGAGGTCGATTCCGAGACTAATATCGAGGTCCAAATCGAGGCCAATATCGGGGTCCAAATCGAGGCCAATATCGAGGTCCAAAAATCGAGGCCAATACCGAGCCCAAAATCGAGGTCATTTTTGAGGTATTATTGACACCAATTTCAGACTGAGGGCAGAATTGAGACCCTGTAAGTTGATAACCTTTTAGTAAATATTGGATAAATATTAACCTTTGTGGAATAAGTGTTTCACCTTTATCAAGTGGATGTAGTAATCTATTGAGAGACTTCCTAAGTACCACGTGGCATGTGACAATGCTTTGCTCGAATTGAAGATTAGTGAAGTCTTGGTAAAGGAAAAATTCTTTCAATATATATATATCCATTACCTTGAGTTGTTCCACACTAAGAAAGAGACTTTTGCAATAGTTGATGACAGAGGCATTTCCGTCGACCTTAACCTCTACAAACAAAGTGTTTAAGACACTGTTGAGGACGATATTATTGGGGAAAGGAGGAAATCATTAGAGATATACATATATTCACTCCAACAATTATAGGGGAAGGAACTGCATCTTGATCGTTCTCTGTTCCAGAGCACTGAAGGGCACGAAGCTTTCTTCTACATACAACTTCTCTATAATTTCATCCATCCAGTTAAGGTAAGTTTGATTTTAAGACATGCAATTGTTGGGAACTCACAGAATGAGTTCAAGTCATAGTAATTATATAAATAGGTTATGGGCTCTTTTCTTATGGTATGAAAATTGGTGGTGGTGTGGAAGCTCATGTAGAGCTTGATTATTGTTAAAAGGAGGTCGGGTGTCGAGTACACCAATGTATAAAGCCTCGGGAGCTTGCTGCTCTTTGATTGCTTGACGACAATACTGGTATAGTAGTTTTAGTTGATGCTATGGTTGTTGGCTGTTATAACTTATGGGAAATCATCTAAATAGGGGAGGTGCTGTCCGTTTCATCGTAGACGGAGGAATCGTGACATTTTCATAGATTGAGGTTGGCCAGTATATACAAGGGATGTGAGACTTTCCCTTTCCTTCTTTTGCACGACTTTGATTAAACATACTCATTGAACGAGCCCCAAAGATGCTCTACTCTTAGGGACTAATAGTACTTATATTATTCCCCTCTTATGGGAGGATTGATATTGATGTTATTTCTTTGACTTTACGTCACTTCAAAAGGTTCAGAATGTGATTCCAATGAGTCCAACATGCAATATCATTTTACCGCCGTGCTATAGTCGGCCGGGCAGGCACCTATTGTGCAACTATATATATGTATATGTTTTACTCTACTGAGCCGCGCTATAGTCGGCAATTATTTTACTTTACCGCGTTGCGCTATAGTCGGCTGGGTAGGCACCTATTGTGCAACCACTGATCAGTTGGGTATTGATGTTACCGAGCCTTATGATGGCCGGGGTATGATATAATGATGATGAGGCCCACAGAGGCATATGTACATGATGATGATGGTTTTTAAAAGGATATATATACATGTATACACATCAGGCATTTCATGATTAGTCGCCCTTAGAGGCACTCAGATGTTACAGTACGTATATTCTCATCGCCCTCAGAGGCACTCAGATGTTACAGAGTGTATATTCTCTACCCCTATACACATTATTGTTACATTATGATTTCCTATCTTACATACTCAGTACTTTATTCATACTGGCGTCCTCTTTTGTGGACGCTGCATATCGTGTTGTAGGTCCTGATAGACAGGTAGACGAAGCTCCCCCACGACAGTAGGCAGCCAGTTCAGCAGTTGTTGGCGAGGTCCCTTCTGCGGACTTGCCATGGTCTTGGTATGCATATTTTTGTTATAGGCATTATGAGCATGTCGGGGTCCTGTTCTGGCAAAGTTTTGCAACACTTATGTTCTTTAGAGGCTCATAAGACAGGTGTCGACTCATGTATAGTTGGGATTGCCTTGTCGGCGAATTTACTTTTGTTGTATAGTCTTTCATGTCAGCTTTGTAAGTTATGGTATATATGTTTATGGCATTACTCGTCATTTTTGGTTGATTAGAATTCTTTTCTACCATTTATACTGATCTTGTTGGCCCTTACAGATAATAAGAAAGGTTAGATAATATGTATGGTGGCACTCGGCAGGTAGGGCCCTGGTGCCAGTCGCGGCCTTCCGGCTTGGGTCGTGACAACTGAAAAGGTTTTAAAGAGATTTTACATGGATAATGCTTAGATCGCTTGACATAAATAAAGATCCATTTCGGCCTCAAGAAAATAACGAAGAACTCGTTGGTGATGAAACTCCATATCTTAGTGCAATTGGGCACTGATGTATCTTGCTAACAATACTCGGCCAGATATTACTTTTGCAGTAAGCTTATTATCAAGATTCAGTTCCTCCCCAACAATAAGATATTGGAATGGTGTTAAGCATATAATTAGATATCTTCAGGGAAATCTAGATATGGGATTGTGTTATTCTAATGAATTCAAGTCAGAAATGATTGGCTATGCCGATGCAAGTTATTTGTATGATCCACATAAAGTCCGATCTCAAACAGGCTATTTGTTTATATATGGAGGTGCAACTATATCATGGTGTTCAATGAAACAAACAATAGTTGTCACATCTTCAAATCATGTTGAGATAATAGCCATTCATGAAGCTAGTCGGGAATGTGTTTGGTTGAGATCGATGACTCAACATATTCAGGAAATGTGTGAAAAAAGATAATCCAACTACACTATATGAAGATAATGCTGCTTGCATTGCTCAACTGAAAGGAGGATATATCAAAGGAGACAGAACAAAGCTTTCACCAAAGTTCTTTTTCACACATGATCTTCAACAAAATGGTGAAATTAATGTTCAACAGGTTCGTTCACGTGAGAATTTTGCTGATCTGTTCACTAAGCCATTACCAACTTCAACATTTGAGAAGTTGAGACAGAAGATTAGAATGCGCCATCTTCGAGAAATGAAGTAATGTTTTCATGAGGGGAGTAAGATGCGCATTGTACTCTTTTTCCCTTAGCCTAGGTTTTGTCCCACTGGATTTTCCTGGTAAGGTTTTTAATGAGGCATATTATCTATTTTTGGACATCCAAAGGGGAGTGCTGTAAAACATATAGTAATTGTGGATGTCCACTACTCCCACCACTTTCACCCATGATGTAAATAACCTCCTACTACTCATCACTATTATGATTGTAACTCCCACACCTCCATAACCCCTCCCCATTATCTTCCCCCATGATCTCAATTGTTAATGTCATGTTTAAGACAATTCTTTTGTAACCTTCTATATAATAGTATAAACAAAGGCATGAAATGTGATATGGGATACACTTGAAAAATACTTGATGAAATAAGAATCTCTCCTCTCTTTCTCTCTATATCTCTTAGCTTGTTATTCTTGTTCTATATTGTTACTTTGAGTTACATTTCATAATAATAATAATAATTATATATATATACACGCGCGCGAGTGTCCTTGTTTATACGTATAAAAAATTGTACTTCAGTAAAACCAGAAATTTTAGAAACACTTCATTTGCAAGTTATTCGGCGACATTTTAAAAACAATATGGTCTATTTATCTATCTATCGACAACATGTTTAAACATTTCTTGCTAAAATGATTACATAACCCTATTATTAAATAAAATGGTGAAAAACAGTAAAATCATTGTCAAGTTAGTTACGATTATTTGTATTCACAAATCACAATTATCTATCATTTTTAGAAATTTAATAACTTTTTTTTTCATTTTAGACCATGTCTCGATATGTATGATCATATTATAATATATATATATATATATATATATATATTTTCTTTGTAATTAATATTACAAAAAATAAAAATAATTTAACTATTCATCATTTGAGTTAAATTTTTTTAGTTTTGTTTAATTCAAATGTTCCATCTCTTGTTTGAGATTTGGTGATATTTAAAAAGAGAAAGAGTGTGGGAGATAATGGAGAAAACCATGGTGAAAAGGGAGAACGAGACAACGTTCTAATGGTGGAATTTTCTTTTGTAATTAATAAGGAGTAATTTGAAAACAAAAGTTATGGATAAGAATATTTGTATCTCGAAAAAGTTAATATTCTGCTTATGTTTAACTTCTTTCCCAACAACAAATAGATTTCTTGTATTGAAGCTTAAAGAGACATATTTTTTACCTATTAATAAGTGAGATTAAGCACACAGGAGGTCAATATGCCTGCTTGGCATAGTTGAGGGTATTTTAGTAATTTTGTGAAAATTGAGCAACATGATTGGCCGAAAAGCTGGGGTTATAACATAAAATTTCGGTTCCTTGACGAAACTACCCTTGCTTATCTCATCACCCATCGGCACACCTCTTGTATCACTTTTTGAAGTTCTATTTTTGTCCCTGTTTTCATCCTTTATTGGAAAGTTGTCTGTATGCATTTTGGTAATTTTGGCAAAGTTTGAGCATACTTCTACATCCCCAAAAGCAACAGACGTGAGAGACACCTGACAACATAATTTTCTCTCTCTTTCTACCAATCTCCATAATTCTATTTTTTGAAGGACCAACGTATTCTTAGTTTTATCTTTTTAAAATTGCAGAAATACTCTACTCAAGAATTCAAGCCTTTTATTCTATTTTCAAATTGGACATAAAATCTCTTTATTTATACCTCTACTTTAATAAAGTATTTAAAGGAAAATATTAAAGTAATTAGCCGTTAGATTTAAAGGACTTCCACTCTAAAAGTCAAAATAATAATCTCATAGAATATTATTGAAGTATAAGATAACAGGCTGGATTGTGGATCCTATATTCTTTTGTATGTAGATAGTTCTTGAAA
This sequence comes from Nicotiana obtusifolia, assembly GCA_002018475.1. Classification (NCBI taxonomy): domain Eukaryota; kingdom Viridiplantae; phylum Streptophyta; class Magnoliopsida; order Solanales; family Solanaceae; genus Nicotiana; species Nicotiana obtusifolia. The sequence goes on along the minus strand of MCJB01033485.1, from coordinate 109,689 downwards.
ATTAAGGGCGTGATTGGTTTCAATTTTATATTGTCTCTTTAAATAATTAGGAAATGAGTTTTTCTCCAATTTGCTTTCACATAAGAATACATAAAAATTAATAGGAATGAAGTTTGAAGATTCAAGCATGATATCTATTTTCATATTAGAAACGAAGTTAGATTTGAAATTTACGGGTTCTAAGATAAGTATTGTGAAATATACACACAAAAAAAGACTAAATCTATTTGTGCATATTAAAATGAAAAGACTCCGTGTTTTAAAGGAGCTTAGAGTTGCAAGCTGATTTTCATTATTTAAAATTTTAATTTTTATTCTAAAAATATAACTATAACAATGCAATGTAAAGTTACGATTAGCCGTAATAGTTCAAAGATGATTTTTTAATATGTTAAATTAACATAGTTTATTAAATTTAAATCAACCATACTAATTCCACTCAATGCTCAGTCCTTTTTTGTTTGTCTTGGCGATGGATGTACTGACGCGCCATATCTAAGGAGAGGTGTCGTGGTGCATGCTATTTGCAGATTGTATTGGTTGACGAGACGCGAGGCGGTGTGAATGCACAGTTAGAGGTATGGAGGCAGACCCTGGAGTCTAAATGTTTCAAGTTAAGCAGGACCAAGATAGAATACTTGGAGTGTAAGTTCAGTAGTGAGACTCAAGGGGGGAAGGGGAGGTGAGGCTACCTCGCAGGTCATCCCTAGGAGAGGAAATTTTAAGTACCTTGAGTCTATTATTCAAGGGGATTGGGAGATTGATGAAGATGTCACACATCGTATTGGGATAGGATGGATGAAATGGAGACTCGCTTCTGGCATTTTGTGTCACAAGAAGGTGCCACCAAAACTTAAAGGTAAGTTCTACAGAGTGGTGGTCAAACCGACGATGTTATATGAGGCTGAGTGTTGGCCAGTCAAGATCGCTCATGTACAGAAGATGAAGGTAGCAGAGATGAGGATGTTGAGATGGATGTGCAGGCACACTAGGTTAGATAGGATTAGAAATGAGGTTATTCGCGACAAGGTGAGTGTGGCCCCTATTGAGAACAGAATACGGGAAGCGCGGCTTAGGTGGTTTGATCATGTGAGGAGGAGGAGCACAGACGCTCCGGTGAGGAGGTGTGAAAGGTTGACATTGGAGCCTACGGAGAGGTAGACGTAGGTCAAAGAAGAGATGTCGAGAGGTAATTAGGCAAGACATGGCGCAGCTTCAGCTGACGGAGGACATACCCCTTGATAGAAAGGTATGGAGGTCGAGGATTAGGGCAGTAGAGTAGGTAGTCTAGAGTGTTCATAACAGTAGTATTGGCACGCAGTCTCGCTTTCTGTTGTAGGTTTTTATGATTAACCGTTATTTTCTTTCATTGTTGATCACCTTACTATCTTGTTGTTTTATTCTGCTTTTATATGACTTTTTGGTGATGTCCCTTTTTGTCTATATTTTCATTAATGTGGTGCTTATGCTTTCCTGAGCCGGGGGTCTATTGGAAATAGCCTCTCTGTCGCGTACACACTATCCTCCCCAAACTCCACAGCGTGGGATAATACTGATATGTTATTATTGTTGTAACATAGTTTATTTAATGATACAACAACAATTGTTTCATATAATATTTATTCTTGCGTGCTAAATATTTGTTGTTACTCATTGCGGGTTATCTAACATTTGATTTTTAGTTAAAAAGAAAAACTTTCATGCATGTGCTAGAGGTCACGCTAGACTTCAAGAAAATTACCAGAAATTATGTACTAAATACTACATTGAAAGAAAGGAATATTTTTGTTGTGCATTTGCTAATAAAATAAAAGAAAAATATATTCAACTTTAAGGTATTTTAGATGGTTTAATTCTACTTTTTGGTCCTCTAATTACCAAAAGTACTACAACCATGCATTGCCACTTGTAAATATGCTTAAGCAGAAAAACATAGAATGATAATAAAAAGAAACAAATTAAACAGAAAGTCCAAAATACCATAAAATGAGAATGATTAGTTAAAATGAGTCGTGCACCTTTTTAGCTATTGAATATTTTTAATATTATTTTGTGTAACATTAAAATTTTTAATACTAGATGATTACTCTTTAATCTTTTACTATTTAAAGTTTTAACATTTGATCCTAATGGTCCACCGGACTATTAAATTAAGAATAGCATATGATATATATATATATATATATAAAACTCCCATCATCTATTTATGTAAGGATTTAAAAAATCCTTGACATGCAATATAGTGATTGGGCCATGTCCAAATGTTGATCCTAGATGTTAGCTTCATATATAAAACTGTCTCCTTCTCTACAGCTTCTTAGAGAAATCACATCTAACAAATAGATGATCTATTGATTCATTAGAGTGCAACCCTGATCCCATCTAGTTAATCTGTCTATTAATTATTAGGAGTTCCCATTGCAACTGAAGCCACATTGTGAACTTGGCTTTTGACCTAGCATCCCCATGCATCACTCTAGACCAATTGCAAATTAAGTAGTTTCACCTACAATTGTTTGGTGATACTTTATTATCTGTGATAGTGGTCCTGTCTTACTCCATCATATTAGCTACCAAACCTGAGGTACTAGAAAACTGGTTAATGGACTGATGTAAATGAGCCGCATAAGCTTGGTCACCTCTAGCAAATAATAACTGATCATTTGCAAAGGCATAAGTGTGTGATTCCAAGCTTTGTACGTCTAGAATAGAAATTCAAATATTCAATTGCAAACAAGAAAGATGAGGCACATATTCTAATATCCAAGCAATGAATTTCCCGGGGGAGGATATTTTTCACTCTTTGTCAAACACCTCGAATCTTAAAAAAAAAAAAAAAAAAAAAGAAATTTAGGTTCCCAAAACTTTGACAAGATAAAGTATATCACTGTGATGCTCGTGTCACTATATATCTGTAAACATCAAATGAAATAATTAAATAAATACAAATTCAAGGGGATAATATTGAATGGCGATGAACAGTGAGGAGATTAAAGGGCTTAGAGCAAATTCAAATGAGAAAAAGAGAAAAATGGTCCCTTATGACAGATGTAAGCTTAAAATGATTCATTTTATATTTTTGAGCAGCTTTTATCCTTTCATTTTGTTAGACGTGAACACATTTGGCAGTTAAGTATTTAACTAAATTAGATTGTTCGATTTAACGTGAACTATGAGAAGAAAAGATTTAGCATGATCTCATATTTGGAAGTGTAATCTTTGCAATTTATGTTATTTTCTTTTATCTATTTTTGTGATCTAGTACAACTTTTTGAGGTGTAATTTTTGCTATTGTTTTAGAAGAGAACTATAGAAATAAGCTACAAATAGACTTACCGTCACACCTTCTTCTTTTTAGAGAGATTTTTCAATTCAAGTGACATTATTCGAAATGAGATTATTTATTTAATCAGAGTCGCCACTTGGAATAATTATTTTGGTGTCCCAAGTCACCGATTTATTTTAAAATTCCAAATCGAGGAAATTGACTCTATTTATGGTCTGCGAACACAGAAGACCGGGTAAAGAATACTGTTAACCGGGGAGAAGGTGTGAGGCACTCTCGAGTTCCGTGATTTTAGCATGGTCGCTCAACAATTAATACTTTGCCTAATTATATGATTTATTACCTGTTTTAAATCTATTGTGCATTTTACCTTTGACCGCTTTTAATTATATATTTAAACCGCTTTTTAGTATTTATGGAGTTATTTCTTGAACAAGTTATGATGTCGTACACTTGTCGTTTGGGTGCACATTGCAAATCGCGCAATGCGAAACGCACCCGCTATTTATAACATGTTTATTATTATTATTTGAAGTTATGGTCGAGTTGCATGAAACGCGCACTCGAATTGGGATTTAAGTATCGTGACTATGCCACGGGAACCATACCCATAGTCACGATGATTTATTAATCGCGTCTAAAGCAACTATCGCGTGTTCATGAGTTATTCTCTTAAACTACTTTGAGATTGCGTGTGAGGTCATGAGTTATGGAAATTATTGTAGAAGAACGAGGGCATAATGTCTAAAGCAATGCTTGGAATCCCAAGCTTATGATTGTTGTCGAAAGAAACTTGTTGGTTCATGAGAATTCTAAAGTTGATAATTTCAGCTAAAAGAGTCAGATTCAATACAGTTGACATTTGATTCATACTATTAAAATTATATTCTTATAACACCAAACCAATAAGTCAATTAAATATTGGAGTTTCAAATTTAACATTACATAGTGAATCAATAACATTTAAGCAAGAGGAGTCTATCACTTTAAACCCAGACTAGTATATTGGTGATTCTAAGCTATAAAATACCACAGGGTGGATATGTCTGCCCTTTTCCTAACTGACTCGTTCTATCATGGATTAAAATACATCCCAGTTCAAAGTTTTAGGCCGAGGACTTGGGCCTCTGAATTGGACCCGGCAATATTAACTAATGAAGAATGACAGATCCAAAAATCAATTAACAATCCAAATTGAAATAATGGCAAAAGCTAATTTACATCATACAATTGGCTAGTCATAACATAGACTGCACTACTCCATTGGCACAAATCCAACTCTATGCTTTCCCTTTTTGTTCGAATCTTCAGGATAGAAGCCACCTCTAATGGTATGATACTTCTTTCTCAAAGCCTCTATTTGATTGGCAAGGGGATAGCCATTGGGCTATCTTTGCAAATTAACTTGGTTGTACCCACAGACAAACAGTAACAGTATATTAATAGCACATTAAAGCATGAATTTTATCTTAAAGCAAGTAAACCCTGGTTCAGAATAAGCAAACTTAAACAACATTGAAAATATTATCACCAGCAATCTATTATGGAGAAACAGTTTCAAACAAATTTAACAACTAAAATACTATATGTATGAAATCAAACGCTAAGAGAGCATGAATCAAACTCAGATGTCATTCTTAAACTCAAATAAAGCAGAGCAAATGGGAATCTACATACCGTATAGCATAAATAACTGAACAAAAGCTGAATAAAGTATGGGAATGGAAGACGCAGCTCAACAACACAAGAACAGTAGACTATTTGCACGTAAATCCAACAAACTAGCCAAATAAAGGCTGAGAAATGAAGGATGAAACCCAGTAATCCAGAATCAGTAGAGAATCAGCAACTTCTTAACCCCAAACAACTTTAAAGAAAACTTCAGAAATTTCAGCAACTAAACAAAATCAGAGATAGCTTTTAATTTTTTTTTCTGTGAGAAAACAGTAAAAATGAAGGGATATGCATAAGAAATGCAGAAAAATGAGTGTCCCCTTCTTGTGTGTGAATATCATGTCCCTTATATATGTAGGGGTGTGCTCCTTGAAAGGAAAAATCAGAGAGAATATAGGGAATCTGTCAGATGAAAATTAAGGGAAGAAGCATTTGTTTTTTAACAGCTTTTGGACAGCTGTCCTATTTTTAGTATCTTTTTCTAATAGTGTCCTTTTTTTTTCTATTTTTCAGCATCCTTTTTCTTCTAGAAACATCTCAAAGACTGTCCTAGGTTTCCTTATTTTTCAGTTAACTCCATCAAGTTTCTAATATTTATAAAACAGGGTCATCAAGCAAATACAGAGATCAAACGAGGTAAACAGTGATGCAATTTATCCTAGCAAACAATTTTAACAAACAACATGTTCCAACATCTAATTAAACTCAAAAGTTGATTAAGCTAACAATTTGTGCAATTAAAACTAGCTAACATGCAATTAAATTGCTAATCGTGCGACAAATTAAGAAATCCAAACATACAAATGTATTAAACTAGATGTTAATCTACGAGTTAATTAACTAACTTATGCGCCAAAGCTAAGGCTAATTTTAACACTCAACAAGCAATTTTAATTAAACCAAACAGACCGTTCCTCTTTTTTTTTTTCTCTTTTTTTTCCTTAAGACAAATAAGACCAAAATGAGATAGAATACGGTAAGAATGTACTTATGGAAAGGAATACGAACTGATAGAGGTGATATTTAGAGAGGTTCGACTGGTCAGCGGCTAGTTGCACAAAGTTCGACGGCTTCGGAATGAACGAAAATCAATGTCAATCAATTGTTCTTGTCAAGAACAATCGATTGACGTAGGTTCTAGGTCAAAGCGAGTTAAAATCACCGCAAAAATCGAACCAGGGACAGATTGGTTCTTGGAAAAATCTTAGATCTATTAGAGGTAGCATTTGAGACAGATTTATTGAAAACGGGTAAGGGATTTAATAAAAGGGGGGAAGGGGATTGTATGGTGTTAAATTGGGGTCATTTAGTGTGGCCTCGGCGGGTGTTCTTGAGTAATAGGAGGCGGCCAGGGTAAGAGAGTTAGAGAGATGAGAGAATGAGGGTTTGTTTAGGGTTTGGGGGGTGGTTTCGGACAGATAAAAGGGAATTGGATGATGAGTTCGTGACCGTTGGACTAAGGGAGATGAAGGGCTAGGATTAGCTGGGGTAAAATGGCGTCGTTTTAATTTAAGGGGGAGCTGGATCGGTTTTTGGGATGGACTAGACGGATTTAAGGCAGCTGGGCCATTTAGAGTTCGCGCAGTCCGATTTTAAACTCAAAACAGCCCCCTTTCCCTTATTTCTTCACACAATTATTCAAGTTCAAATTGTAGCCACTTTACTCAATATTCCAAATTAATCCTATTTTACAATATTGACCTACTTACTATTTTCTAACATTTAAATAATTAATTAACTTAACACTAATGAAAGGGAATTATCAATTTAAAAAAAACCCATAAAAATGTAAAAATGGCTATTGTATTTTTTTATAATTTTTATTTGGTAATGCACTTAATTAATGTAAATAAATCCTAAATGCAATTAAGATCTAAAATACTATGAGATGAATAATCGAACATTTTTTTTAAAGATTTTCTATGGTTTTAAAACACTTCTAAACATGCATGAATGATGCAAACAAATGCAAAACAAATTGGATAAAAATGAAGAAAAATTCCTACAATTCTACGAAGTAATTAAAGAAAACTATTTTGGAATATTTTTTAGGAGTGATTTGCATTAGGGCAAAAATTAGGTGCTCACACTTACAATCAAACCTCTCTATAACAGCATTCTCATATAACAACCATTCACTATAAAAGCAAAGTTTTTCTCGAAATCAATTTTTATGTTATATTGTACCTCTCTATAACAACTTTGTACCGATAAAAGCAACATCCATCTTTATAGCAGTACACTTTTTGTAAAATTACCCATCTATAGCATCCATGTAAAATCTCTAATAAGATTACTGATAATAAGTTTAAAGATTTTGACCTCAACCTACCGCTAATTGGACCAAGATAGAAGATTCAATTGTTAACCTCTTAGATTGCCTTCAAGAGAAAGCTATAGATATCCTTTAGCTGAAAAGTTTGGACATCTTCGCTAATTCAAGTGTTATATTGTTAGTAAGAGACCTGAATCTACGGAACAAGCTATAATTACAGAGTTATTCCATCAATCTTGAAATAATTTAAGCTTCTAGTAGCTTTAAAATGTGTGCCCTAGAGTTTAAATTTTATACATTTGGTTACGAATTTATTAATAATATGTTAGCTTTTTTTAATATTCAATTAGTAAAATTTACATATCTTTTGAGTATTTAAATTTGAATAATTTTCTTATCTTTTGTATGTAACATTTAAAAAATTATTTTTAGGATATATTTATAACAGCCAAAATATATTTAAACGTCAAGTGATGTTATAGGTGTATAATAGCGATTCATTATAAAAGCCAAAAAATATCGGAACAAATAATGATGTTATAGAGAGGTTTGACTGTATTAACAATTAGCCATTCATGCTACCAAAAACAACCAAAAAAAAAGTTGCCAATGATATATAACATTCAAAAAACTTAAGTAAAAAAGATACTTTTACAATATGTATGGTTAAAATTCGTTGAAAACACATATATGATGTAATAAACAAATTTTGAGGAAGATTGAAGGTGATTTAAGCCGATTAAAAGTTAAAATATATGAGCAATGATATGCATTATTCAGAAAATTAGGCAAAAAAGTTTTTTTCCCAATGGATATGATTAAAATTCATTGAAAACACATATGTAACGCAATATACAAAAATTTGAGGGAGATTGGAGGCTACTTTGACTGATTTGAAGTCAAAATTCATAGTTAAAGTCGATTTTAAAAATCTCTTTGTGACACATATATCTAATAATGTATGTAACATGTATCTCACTTACAAGTGTACGAGGATACATGAAATACACATGTGATACATATTTAATATTTATGAGATACACAGGTGATACACGGAAGATACACAGTGAGATACACATCTCATATCCTTCCATATTCATTGTTTATTTCGAATTTTCAATTCAAACCACCTCAAATCTCCATCAATTTTTTCCAAAATTAAAATATAGATTCTTTAAGATGTTTCCAACATAATCTAATAATATCCAATTGAAACAAATACAATTTAATAAATTCAATAACCCAAGCTCCATGTTTCTTCGATGGCATTCATTGGGCTTTTTCTTCTTCACTTTTCAAGCAAGTAAATTAAATACAATTAAGTTCAAAATGAATTATTCACAATTAATTTGAGTAATATGAGCAAGTGTAATCCTCGTAGTTCTATATCTTAAAAGTATTACCATAAATTCAATACTTCGCCATGCTCTTAGGTTGCTGGGATGGAACTTTAGGAATTAAAAATTTATTAATGTTGCATTATTTGGCTGTCTGCAACGCTATAGAAGCCACAAAATAGCAAGTTGATCAACACAAGATGAAAATTTATCCAGCCTTATTTTGATCCTCAGCTTTGCTGTTGTTATTAACAGAAGATTGATAAAATTATTTCAATTTGATTGTATAAATCTTGAAACAACCATGTTGCGTTTTTTTGTTGTTCTTCTTCAGCAATATTTTATCCTTGTTTCTTTCTTTAACGTCAATAGTTAGGTATGGCTTAGCAGAGAAGCGTTAGCCACAAAAAGGATTAGGGCTAATATTAGTAGTATTTGGCGAGTAGTATTCTATGAATTGATTAATATTGGCAGTATTTTTGCTTTCAAATGGGATTTTTTTTATTTATATCCTATTTTGGGGTCAGTAGTAAAACTATACCCATTTTTTAAAATTTTACAACCTGCTCACTTTATGATCAACTTCAAACTTATCGGGTCTGAAAGCAATGCACTTAAGGTCAATTAAGCCTATAGTGCAAAAATTATACTTAAGATGCAATTAAGGCCAAATAAGTCTAAAGTGCAGTAAGTATTTTCATGCACTTAAATTTAGAGAGGTCTGAAGTGAAAAATTGCACTTCATATGCACTTGGGGCCAAATAGGTCTGAATTGAAAAAATTGCACTTCAGATGCACTTAAGGCCAAATAGGTTTGAAGTGCAACCAAAGGTTTCATGCATTTGAGGCTAATAAGTCAGAAGTAAAAAAATTACACGTTAGATGCACTTGACGCCAAAAGAGCAACCAACGTTTTTCATGTACTTGGTCAAATAGGTCTGAAGTGCAAATTGCCCAGAAATAAAAATTTATTCTTCGAATTTTAACAATCCAATATATGATTTAACACTTAAATCTACTCCGAAAGAGCTCAAATTTGAAACATAACCCCTAAATATCATCAAGAACAAACCCCAATCATCAATTTATCAAAACAACAATAAATCTAACTAACCCATTTTGCAATTAAGAAAAGGAAGAAGAACCCTAAGCAATAGTAAAAAATAAAGCGCCGCAATAGCTCACAACTGTGCAACATCATAAACTATCTTAAAATATGTTAACAAACACCATATAAAATCACTGGAAGAAGAAGAAGAAGGAGAAGAAGAAGAAGAAGGAGGAAGAGAAGGAGAAGGAGAAGAGAAGGAAAAGGAGAAGCAGGAGAGAAGAAGAAAGGGTTAAACTTCGCGTATTAATTAAAAAAATTTAAAAAGTGAGTACAGATTAAATGAGGTGACTAAATAAAATACCCCGTGCAATTTTTACTTTCAAATGCCAAACTAGGTAGTTTCTGTTTTTTTAGTCTATTTCTGGTGTTTGGCATTATAATATCATGATTTGCTCAAGACCAAAGCAACTAAAGCAAAGGACTTTGGAGGCCCCAAATTTCACTAAAAATAAGTTTTACGGTTAAAATTTTCAAAATATAATTAATATTTTGAAAAAAAATTATAATATTTTTATAAAAATAAAAAGAGAATTGTTTTATCTTGTGATTGATTATCTATATTGACAATCAAAAAATACTAGAAGAAATTTATTATTAAAAAATTATTAACACTATTAACTTTACATCTCAAAAACTATAAAAATAGACTCGAAATAAAATTATATATGAAAGTTTAATAAAAATAAAAAGTTAAGGCCTCTGAAATTTTGCTTTAGGCCTTCTAATTTGTTAAACCGCCACTGATGAATTTACGGAACTTTCTCGGTATTTCTGCTTAAACTTTTTTGTCATATTTTTATTAAATGTAATAATTAAGTTTGTTAAATATGAGGCAAGAAGTGTTCATTCAAGAATATATTCAAAGGTACTCCCTTAAGGACTATTTTTGTTATTTTCGCAAATGGACAAAAAATAAATAAGGGTAGGAAGGAAATGTAAGAAAGAAGAAAAAGTCGTTAATTATAATATGGAGGGCAAGAACATGGGGACATCACCAAAAATGGCGACTATATAAACTCGGCCGTTGACTTGTCTTCAGAATTCAGATTTCTCCCTTCTCTACGTTCTCTCTTTCTGGTTGAAGCTATTGCCACCATCACAAAGCTGCAAAACCAACAGTACTAGCTAAACCAGGAAACCACACTGTAAAATCCTAGTAGTTTGCAGTTAGTTAGTAAAGGAAAAAAAATTGGCGCATATATGATGTATAGTAGTATCTTATTTCAACAACAATATTAGTTTTCCAAAAACTCCACCATTTGTCAAAAAAGTTAAACTATGCTGTTTCCAGTCAAAAAGTTCATCAACTCATCATCTTCATAAAATCAAGATTTCTCCTTTTAACTTTGTGAAGCAAATTATGGTAGCAGTTTTGTAGTTTAGTAGAAGATAATAAGGAGAAAGCAAAATTTGTGGGAATAGATAGATGGGGAATTGTTTCGGATCAGAGATTTCTGACCAAAATCCTAGTAGCACCATCCCCAGCTACTCACCTAGACCTTCAACCCCAGGTACTTTTTTTTTTTGCTTTAAACACAAGTATATATATGCATTTTTATAGTCTTTTTCTTTTCTGGGTACTTACCAATTTCACGTTTTTCTTGTTTCTTTATTTAGATAAGTAGTAAAAGTTAATTCTTTCTAGCAGTCTCGTGAATGATTTTGTTAAAGTCACTCTCCTTTTGTAATTATTGTGCTTTCTGTTCTTTTTTCCTGTCAAATTCCCAAATGGGGTTCTCTTTTTGTTTATATGGAAAATTTGTTGACTTGCGTCTTGATTTTCTGCAATGTCATCTTGTGAGCCATACTAATTTTCTCTGTATTTTTTCGATTTTATCTGAATGTCTACAAAAGAACTCAAATTGCTGCTGTTTCTTTTGCTAGGATGAGTTGACCATAAATTTGGAGATGTAATTTTATGTTCTTTCTAATATTTGCTAAAGCCCCTTTAAGAGTTCATAGATTTGAGCTTAAGGGAGTGAAAAAGATCAGAACTTTGGGATTTAAAGGAGTACGTTTTCTGCAGATACATCAAAGAATAGTGGTGTTGGATTTTCGACTAGCAGCAGTGCTGGGCATAGCCGTTTTTCAGCTTCCGCAAGCGAGGACTCGTATTTCAATGGAGAAATATTGCCTACTCCAAATTTGAAAACATATAGTTTTTCTGATCTGAAGGCTGCCACAAGAAATTTCAAGTCTGATACGGTTTTGGGGATCGGCGGTTTTGGGACGGTATTCAAAGGCTGGGTCGATGAGAAGACCCTTACTCCAACTAAAGTTGGCAGTGGAATGGTTGTTGCCATAAAAAAGTTGAACTCTGAGAGCATGCAGGGATTTGAAGAGTGGCAGGTATGACAACTGAAACATTTCGATACAATTGTAAGCATTTTATTTGGACCTTCATTTGGGAAAGAAGCCAATACTTTGACCTTTGCTGTTGGAGAAAGAGCTCTCATTGCACAAACTAGGAAAATGTCCGTGAATGCAAAAACATGCAAAAACACATAAGCCAGTATGGCTGCCTTGTTGCTGACCATTTAGGGGTATTATGAGGTGGTGGTTGTTAGATATGCTGAAAATTTGGGTATCCAGTTTTTTGTTAACTAGTATTATGTTTGAAACATTTTCAGTTTTGGTTCTTTAGTCAAGTAAAACGTGTAGGTAGACGGGCTAGTCGATGGTTAGACAACGTGGCTTTAGCAAAACTAGGATTGCCTCTTACATGGATGAACTCTTCCATAAAGTTGAATGAATAAACAAATAAAGTAGAACTATGTGTGTACTGAGACTATAGTTATTTAAATGCAATTCAGTCTTGAATCAGTTATTGATAGGATTCTAATTGTTTAATTTGCATGTTTTCAAGCTGGAAGTTGGCATTGATCTTGCTAGTTGACATAATAGTACAGATTATACACAATTACTCGTTGAATATAAAGTCTTCTATTGGTTTGTTTTGAGTCCATATTTGTCCATGCAGACCCCAACCAAACAGATAAGGCATGAGAAAAACGTTCTAGTCTCTTTGATTCTCTGGTTCACTGTACATTTGCTGTCACTTATTTGAGATGCCAGTTTAACACTGAGCCATTTTTTCAATTTTTCCTCCCACAACGACAGTAGCTTGTAATTAAACAAAGATTTTCTGATAATTAATTTCTTATCTTGTCAAAATTGAGTTAACAATATGATATAATGTCTCAAACTTCCCATCTTACTTATCTAATCACACACTTTGAGAAATTTATACACATCTGCTTCCTGTAATAATCATCAATTTTTTCTATAGGGATGTAAGATTTTAGTTGCTGAAATAATTCTATAGTAACTTCAAGTTACCTTGTTCCTGACCACATTTTCGACAACTGTACAGTGGGCCGAATTTTAATTGAAATCTTCAGGTTAATTGTTGTGTGAAGAGATAAGAAAAATATAAGAGCTATCTGCCAAATTATATTGAAGATTTCTCCAAACTTATGGTCAAACATAGCAATCTGAAATGAAATTTATTTTCATATTAAATAGATAGTTGATTGAGTGGAAGAGGAAGAATACAGCCTCTGGACATCCAAAATCCTGTCAATTCAGAAACAAAAAGCAGTCTTTTACAAAATTGACTCATATTCGAGATAAAAATTGAAGCAAGATTAAGGGTTTCCATGTGTATTAGGTTATCTGCCACTGCCATCCCTGAAGTTAAGATGGACGTACCTTTATCTTTTAGAGAGAGACATAGTTTCTTGGTTAGGCTTCATATATCCTTATTTCAATATCAGGAATGTGCACCTGAACTTTTCAGTTTTCTTGTTTTGTTTCTTTGAGCCGAGGGTCTGTCGGAAATAGCCTTTCTACCTTCTTAAGGTAGGTGTAAGGTCTGGGTACACATTATCCTCCCCAGACCCCACTTGTGGGATTACACTAGGCTTGTTCTTGTTATTGTTTTATCTATCAACTAACTTCTACACTATGTTATTTGTGATTCATAATTAGATACTTTGGTTAACACTCTTAATCGTTTAATTAAATGCAGGCGGAAGTGAACTTCTTAGGAAGGCTTTCACACCCGAACCTTGTTAAATTGATCGGATATTGTTGGGAAGACAAGGAACTGTTACTTGTGTATGAATTCATGGCGAAGGGAAGCTTGGAAAACCATCTTTTCAGAAGTAAGAAGTTTTGTGGTAGAGTTTCAACCTAAACAAGCTAAATATTGATATGCTGCACTGATCTCTGGTATGTCACTTTGCAGGGAGTACAGTTATTGAAACACTTTCTTGGGAATTGCGGCTCAAAATTGCCATAGGAGCGGCACGAGGCTTAGCTTTTCTACATTCTTCAGAAAAGCAGATCATTTACAGAGATTTCAAGGCTTCCAACATACTGCTTGATGGGGTACGGTCTGCTAACTTGTACTTTATTTGGTAGGCCAGTTTTCTAGTACATCATGATAATAAGAGAATAAGGACAAAGCAAGCCTAGATTGAAGTGTCAACTACTACATTGATTTGACCAGTGGCGGAGACACCCTTTTAGTAATGGGCGTCATCAGACACTGTTTTGCAGAAATTTTTTTCTTATATGTATGTGTAAATAATATTTCTAAAGAACAATATGTATACATATACTAGCTCGACGCTGCTTGAAAATAATGTAAAGTAACACGTATCAATTTGGTACACGAAGTAAATTCTTAAAACCACCACAATCCTAGACCTAAACCCACCTACAAACTGAATAGTGACTATAATTAGTCATCGCTTATGCAAAATCATGCATATTCCATTGCCCTTGGCCCCTTAGGGCTTTGGTCTAGTGGTAAGAGTGCAGGGCATGATATTTGGGTTAGGCGCACATCTTCATCGAGTTTAGAACATTGTGCCACTGGCCCTCTGGGATTTCTCGGTAATTAAAAAAGTGTTGCATATGCCACTGGATTTGACTTGTAGATGTTTCATATCAAATGCGCTTGGTTCTTGTTAGTAGCTGGGTAATTAGGATCAGTGATAGTTTGACAGACATTGTTTGTTTTCCTTTTTGCTGTTTGGAGTATAGGCTTGTGATTGATTGAAGGGTACAGAGAATCTTGCTATAGCTTAGTGCATATCCCTTATTTGTTTTTTTCTTTCTTTTACCTTCATCTTTAACATAACTGAAACATGAACAAGACCTAGAATCGGCTGGATTCCTGAAATTATTCATTTATTATATTTTGGCTTTCAGAGGATTTCCTGTTCCATGTGGTTACCCAATATTTCTCTCAGAGGCTGTGAATGTGTACATTATGCGATGATCTGATCCATACTACTGAATTTGAATGTTTTGTTCAATTCAATATCAGGAACATCGCTGCATCTAATTTCATATTGTTTTTCCTTTTCCGATGAGATTAAATTGAAAGGATGAGGAGTGCAACTATGTTTCTTCTTCAGTAACTTTTCCTCCTTTCCAACTTTAATGTACATCTGCATAGCGGCCAACTTTTGAAGGTTTTCTGCTTTTCTATTTGTAGAATTACCATGCAAAGTTGTCAGATTTTGGCTTAGCTAAAGTGGGGCCTTCAGCTGGGAACTCACATGTGACTACTCGTGTTATGGGCACATACGGTTATGCTGCTCCTGAATACATTGCTACAGGTAAGCACTATTTATGCGCCCTTATCGCCTTACTAGACTTGAGATCTACATATGAAATAGACATATACATGCACATTTTTTGAACCACTAGCAGTAATTTGATCGTCAATATGTTGTGCATTTAAATTGAAATTATAGATGTACAAGAGTTGAAAGTCTTTGGCTTTACCTGATTTGCCGCTGAGCAGAGTGCAGGGGAGGAAGCACGTTGCCCGAAGCAGTGTCACGGGACACCGCTTTGCGGAAAGTTTTATTAAATACATATGAAATTGATAATTAAGAAACGAAATAGGAGTAGATATAATATTATAGTGACACCACTTGACCGGCAGAGTTTGCCAGGTCCAGCAGTCGCGGCTATCACTTGTAGTCTCTAAGGTCATGTGTTCCATTCCTCCAGTGGGCTGATTTTACTTTAATCACAACTGTATAAGCATATACAACTCCAGCGAAATTCCAAGAAAATGTAAAAACGAAAGCAAATATTGTTATGGACAATACTTCATTATTAAGGATAATAAAAAATAAAAAATCAAGAATTCTTTTTTAAAAAATTTAAAAATATTCTAAAACAACCTATAATATTGTTTGCTCATCTGTTCTCTAGTTTTTACGTACTCCAACTCAGACAATGCACTCTCTGGTCCCCTTATCTCAACTCCATGTAATTTCCTAACAAGCTAATAGAGGTTAGCTGTTTTTTTTCACTCGTAAAACAATTTTTAAGTATTTTTTTTAGATATCTTTAGGATTAGTGTTAATCTAATGATCTATAATTTGGAATTTTGGAACGTAAAGATTTGCTTTACCGCTTTTCTTTGGAATGAAATGTGAAGGTAGATTTTTTATAATTTCAAAAGCGCAATTGGTTCAATGATAAGAAGATAGAGTTGAACCCATCAAATATAAATCATTGATCCGCCTCTATTCGAATATGTTTTACTAAAATGATCTTGTTATAGCAATTTGTTTATTGGTTCAGTTCTTAAAATGGTGACACCGCTTATATAAAATTATACGTACTCCACTGGTAGAGTGCTGAGACTATCTTGAAACAAAAAGCTAGATCACAGAAACATTTTTAGTACAACACATTAATCCAAGGATTCTTGTCATGTTAACAGGTCATCTCTACGTAAAAAGTGATGTGTACGGATTTGGTGTCGTATTGCTTGAGCTTTTAACAGGTTTACGAGCACTGGACACAAAACGACCTAGTGGACAGCATAATTTGGTTGACTGGGTGAAACCAATGCTTTCTAACAAAAGGAAGCTGAGGTCCATCATGGATGCCCGAATGGAAGGCCAATATAGTTCAAAGGCGGCATTGGTTGCTGCTCAGCTTAGTTTAAAATGCATCGAGGGGGAACCTAAGAACAGGCCTTCCATGAAAGAAGTAGTCGAAGTATTGGAACAAGTTGAATCTATAAAGGAGAAACCAAAACCTTCCAAAAGCAAATCTGAGCCTCCATCTCATCGATACAAGCAATCGCCGAGAAGTCATCCTTCGCCACGTGGTACAAGCCACCATGGATTCAGAGCCGGATCTGGAAGATGACAGGTACAACTGGGAAAGGCAAATGCGAGCTGAAGAAAAATTAGTTTGTTTGTAGATTTAATTGTATTGAATTTGTTGTAATTCATTATTTTGGATAACAAATTTTGTATTGTCTGTCACCTCTGTATTGCATGGGATGAATGTACTATAATTGGTTGACCTTATAAGATTGTAACTGATTTCATCTGTTGAAAGTATCAGTACAGCTAGGAGTAACCCATCACTCACAAAATGTATATATAATACTTATATTATTTGCATATGAATTCTTTTATCACTAAATGATCAATCAGCTTTCAATATGAACATATAAGTTATTTAAACCTCAATTGGGATCATAGTCTGTTAGACTCAAGTGATAGTGTGCTACTCTCTTCTTTCTTTTCACAGGTCATCTCTACGTAAAAAGTGATGTTTACGGATATATGATTGTGGTGAATTGCATTGCAGGACCAATAGTGATCCAAAACATGACCGCATATGGTGCCTTGTTTGTCTTTCAATATCCTTTAATCCTACAAGTTAATGGAACAACAAAGATATATGGTATCCAGGACTTACAATGTCACTTGTTTTTCATGCAACGGATGTACTTTCAGTAGGTTCAATTCCTTCACAGTTTTGGTTTACATGATTTTTGGTTCATAAATAAATCACATAATCATCGAATCAAAATAAATTATGTCAGATCAATCTAGTTCGCTAGACTCAAATTTGGAGAGCTATGAAAAGCAAAAAAGGATACAAAGACATAATCTAAGGCAGAATATCACGGGACCCAATCTTATCACCCAGTAGTCAAATTTACCATTTTAGAACCCAGAATTATTTGCTTCATATATTTTATAAAATGCAAATAATGTGTTGCTTCAAAGTTGAAATAGGGAACGGTAATTGATCAAAAACTGCAGTATTGTCAAGAGAAAAACTCCTTTCAATGACAGTTGATGAAATCTATGAGATAACTCCTTTCAAAGATTAAATTTCTTTCACATGTTAGCTGACCAAAAATTCAATCTACAAACAATCACCTCGTAACTACGCCCTCTGAAATGAAATGATCAAACTGCCATGACATAAAAGAAGCATAATTTTTTATATAGCCAATGTAATAGCATGTGGCATTACAAAGAATAAGATAGTAAATGAATATGTTAACCAGAAAAGCTGGTAGCTTCAGCAAATATGGCAAAAAAATCCAGCATGTAAATCAACGCCTAGATTGGTGCAGGCGAGGCCTGTTACAGAACATGCGACCATTGGCCTTCACAACTGCAGCTATGGCCAAACTTATGCTTGCCCAAACCAGTGAAAATAATAGGTTCCAAACATCACTCCGAACTGCAGGTGGAAGAAAACAAGAAGCGCGTGTAAGGTTTATGAGTATCAAGAACTGTCAAGGTTGTCACAAATGCTGTCCTGGTCCAATTACATGCATATGTTGACAAAGATTCTTTACTACCTAGTATAGAAATACTCCCTCCACCAGACTTGCCTTTTTGTACATTCACAGAGAAAAGAACAAAAGATATCAAGAAAATGCAGCATTAAGGAAAACAACACTCCTTATGCTGTTTCATTTTGCACTTTAACCCTAATTATGATGCATCTTTGAAGTCATGATAGATAACTGGCATGAATATAAAACATGATCAAGATAAAACTAGCACATGGATCATCTTCTCTAGAAAGCTCATGGGTCATATAAAACGCTTCATCCCCTCCCCTTTCCCCTCTCCTCTCCTCCCAAGAAAAGGTTAACAAAAACTAGACCAGAAGCAACTGAACTGGTTTGAACTTCAAAAGGTAATGATCACACAGCAGAATCAGAGAAATTTTCCATGTATGGCAACTCACCTCTCCCCAGTGACAAGGTAGCAAAAAATAGCCCAGTCAAAATCAGTCCCAAGGCCAGAGGAAATGACTGCATGTATATAAGATTATATAGTTAGGTGAGATTATATGACTGACAACATCAAAATCTGATAAAATTTCAGTATACATTTGGACTCAATAATTGTTAGGAGGAGAAAATAAAAAAGTAGTATAACAAAACTGAAGATATATAAAGAACAAAGATAACATATTATTTACCTGCTCAACAAGTTTGGCCACAGTAAGACAAACAAATGGCTCTCTAGTAGATATAAGATCATAAAACATACTAGTATATCAGGACATTGAGCAGAAGAGGCCAATCATCCTTTAGCCAATTAGGTGAACCAAATTAAGCTCAAAAAGAACTGAACGAGGCCAACCTAATAAGCAGTGCAGAACAGGGTTCATAACTGTTTTACAACTATAACTTCTGGATGATCAAATATTATTGTTACATAATTCATATAAGTTAGTAGTCAGATATATCAATTACCCCATGCTTTAAGGAAATCAATGTTCTTGTTTCTGCTTCATTATACGCCTAGCATACAGTTCTGGCTGTGGGTCATAATCACTTAATGATGCAGCTGGTGAAAAAAACGCATTTCTTACCTTTGAACTCCGATTGTGAGTATGAGTATTATCATATACAGCTGTCCTAAAATACTGGTATATTCTACTGACAATTCTCATTTCAGCTGCATGTCAACTTTTTGTTTGAGATCATAAATGGCTTCGCAGAGAAACTTTAAACAACTGCCTGTCCTCACAGTTGAGAGCTCAGTGAAGACATAGCTTAACCAACTTTCTTTCCCAATTCTTGGAAATGATATAAGTGGAATATACTTGAGGTGAATACTATGTTGCTCGAATTCAGTGTGGGAATGCGACAGAGGTGTGGATCTAGAACACAGATTCATCATCACCTAAATCTTAGGATTCCGGGATACGTTCAGGAGTGTAAGGATGTTAAGATGAAGTCAGTAAAGGTATATTATGATTATATAAGTATATATTCAACAATTAATTGAAGTTATTAAATCAAATCTAGTATAATTAAGTTCTTTGTAAACACTTAATATTATCGTATAATAGCAAAGTTATCTAGTAACTTTATGTGTAATATATATATATATATATGACAAATCAAAAATCTAAAATCAAAAATCAAAAACAAATACCCAATCAACCTAATACTTCTTGGCCATAGGTGTAGTCATATCACCCAAGTTAGGTTGACTTAATCTAGTGTGGATCCTACACCCACACCCAAATCGTGTTGATCGAACACTAGTGTGGCAAGGATTTTGAAGGATCTGAGCAACATAGGGTGAATCCCCTGTTAAATAGTATTGCATTACGACCTAAACACCCAACTCTCTAGAACATACGGCTCTTTTGATCATTTTTCTCATGTACTTGCAGCAGCACTGAAGTAATGCACTTTGATTTCAGATGTCCCATCCTGTGCTTTACAAATTGCTTCGGCACAAGATAATAAACAATCTCTTCAATGCATAAATAGTAGTTCACGCTCTCATCAACTTTGGTAGTGAAACATCCACATTAATAATTCTAGAGCAGTTTTTGGCAAGTAACCCCAATTTAGTTAGTATAGTTCATTCAAGATCTTAGCATGTACTTATACCAGATTAGTGACGTGTTGGTATTTGCAAGAGCATAAGCGTGATGGATCACCTTCACAAGAGAGATTCACTAATTAATGTCATACCCACGCTAACTCAGGATGCTATTATACATTGTTTTAACTACTTGTTATTCTCCTAATTTTAAGATATGTCATGTATAACTTTCTTTGCTTTGTCCCCGAGCTCGACCTCAGGCACAAAGAGGATCACAGTCAAGAACATGAAACATCAAATTCAGGCAAACTACTGTAACTTTGTAAAGTTACCAAAGAATGCAACGATTTGCTATTCCAACAACAGCTACTCAGTGAAATCTGATAAACAGGAGCAAGAAAAAGTTGATATGGTAAGAATATCAATAAACTCACAGCTATAGCCTCGATGCCTCCTTTTTGCGATGTCGCAGTTGTTGAAAATGTCAAAGTCCCACATCGGTGGGTAGACATATTTGGTTGGGATTTTTTCCCTATAAAAGGAGGCCTAATGTTTAGGATTTACACGCACCTCTCATTTGCCTTCTTATCTTCTTAAAACATTTGTATCTTCTCTCTTTAGTATTATTTCACTTGTATTTTTGGAGTGAAATAAAATATTGGTTGTGTCCGATAAAGTAGGTAAAATTGGCCGAACCTCGTAAATTTTGGTGTTTCTTTTATTGTTGCTTTATTGTCTTATTTATTATTTGGTGACTGTCATAATTTTTGGTATAGTAGTTGTGACTCATTCACACTATATACATTTGACTTCCGCAACAACAGTCATATCTTGGGAAACAGACATAATGTAATGTCCTTGCATTAGATCGATTGCATCCTTCAGAAAGCGTAAGCAGGAAATAAAATGTCAGTGTTTAAATAGACATGAGATAAGTATAAAATTGAACTCAAGTGAATGTGCACTCAATCAAACTAGTTACTGATACATATAACAGATTGTACATTCTTAATCCTATCATCTCGTAAGTGGTTAACAAGAAACTCATTCATCAAATATCAATAAATCACAATGAAAACATGTGACTAGCGAGGCACTAATCAATGCATAACCGCAACCGGTACATTCCAGATAAGCCCAGATACATGATTTCCATATCATTCAACGAATGATTGTTCAATTTTTCACATGAACACATAGTACAGGGTGGTAGAAAAGAATGTACGCCTAGTAACATGAAGTAACTAATGATAAAATGGATCATGGGTCTAACTCAACCCCAAAAGCTAGGAATGAGGATTGCCAAGACCACATATGGAGACCAAAGACCTCAAATCCCACCGATGTGGGACAACTCAACACACCCTCACGCTCAGTCCTGCACTTTGGAGAGTGGATAACATAAATGGGGGCCCAACATCGGTAACAATAATTGGGATGGTCCTGACTCTGATACCATGATAAATGGACCATGGGCCTAACTCAACCCCAAAAGCTAGCTTCAAAGAACTCAAATCCCACCCACGTGGGACAACTCAACAACTAATTGCAGGTATGAATTCATGTATGAAGCAGCAATACCTGTTTTGTACCATCAACAAAGTTGTTCAAGTAGTATCGCATTAGGGCATTCCATCCATCATTGACAATCCCCTGGACTTGTTCAAACTTCCCCTGTGGTTTGCTATATTCCCAGGTTTCTGAGTGACCTCGTTTTTCCAAAAAGCATCTTTCTTTTTCGGCATTGTTTTGGAGGTTGTAACACATGTTGTGCAGCTTGTTTGGCTGTTCACTGTTAGTGACATTTTACGCAACTTTTCCTTGCTGCATCTGTAGTTCTGCGACTAGTTAAAGCTGCAATATTGCACTTTTTCTTTGAAGGAGATGTATAGTGTTTACACACTTTCTTTCCAGCGTGACTCGAACCCAGAACCTAACGGTCGTGGGTACCAACCACATTGATTGAATAAAAATTGTAGTGGTAAGTTTATTGCCATTGGATTGGCGGATTTGCACTTTACGTGTGTTACATGTATTATCGAACAACTGAATATTAACGGGTTCTGGCAAATATAAGTGCTTGGCTGTGTTCTCATTGAAATTTTCTATTTAATGAGAAATGAATTTATTAACATGGCGTACTTCTTGCCTAATATATATTTCTTGAAATCAGCAAAGATTTTGCCATTACTATAATGGTATGTCATGGGCCTTGTTTTATTTTGCATTTTCCTCTTCTCCGGTGGCGGATTCAAGATTTGTCCACTCTATTCTCACCTCTTAACCAAAGCATCCAAAAGAGAAAAGCGTGATGAGACTGAAAATTATTTATTGTTTATGAAATGTCATTTTTATGTTATTTTCTCCTTGAGATACTAGCATGTTTCTGACTTGTGCCCAAATAAAAACGGTTGTGCTAAGTGTTATGACTCACTGAGCTAGCGACTATTCCCCGCTAATTTTTTTTACAGAGACAGCAGTGGACGCAGGCGGGGATCTCGTTAATTAGAGCGCATAGGTTGATATTTCTCGATGAGCCTCGCACTTGTTCGCGTGGGCAGAGATTTTACTTATTGTTATGGTCTTTTCATTGAACTCTTAGAGTCGTTCCATAGTCATTATTTTAATGTCATGCGTATTCTTTCGTTATTATAGTCTTATGTTGAGTATCGTTCTCATTTATCAAAGTTGGAGATAAATTAGTATTCTAGTGGTTAGTTGGTGGTTTAGTTATGGTGGAGACTTGCATTGGTTAATTGACAAGTTGTCAATTGTTTGGTATAATATTAGGATGTTTGGTTGTTGATTTGAGACTTTTTATTTAATGAGTGCTTGCTAGTTCTTTACCAGTGTTCCCTGTATTTTCTATATAATTATACAGAATTTGTGTCGGGGTTAATGGGTGCTTCAGCACCCGGCACGGTTAAG
The DNA here is from genome assembly GCA_002018475.1 of Nicotiana obtusifolia. Classification (NCBI taxonomy): domain Eukaryota; kingdom Viridiplantae; phylum Streptophyta; class Magnoliopsida; order Solanales; family Solanaceae; genus Nicotiana; species Nicotiana obtusifolia. The sequence continues at coordinate 86,426 of MCJB01033485.1, read as the reverse complement.
GTAGATCTGTCCCTGCTCTTCTCTTACTACTAATATTTTATCCAAGTCGGACCACACTTGATAAAGTTGCTAGACGAGAAGGAAATCGATTCTCCTCCTTTTATACCTTTGCATGTTTCAAAATCTGACCATATACGTTAAAACGGAGGACAAGATATCCGTTTTTATATAATCTTCTTACATTGAAGAAATTATATATGAAGTCACTATTAATTCGACACATTTGAGAGTGCCAAATAATGGGATTTTCTTGAAGATTACAAGTTGTTAAGGGACCACATTTGAAGTATATATTGTAGATATGATATCATGAGTTATGTTCTTTTTGATAAATGGTACTTGGGCCTAATTCAACTTCACCCAAGACCATATAAGGAGACTAAAGACCTCAAATTCCATTGATGTGGACAACTCAACACACCCTGTCACGCCCAGGCCTGCACTCTGGAGCGTGGACAACTTAAAGGGGGTCCAACATCGGTAACAATAATTGGGATGGGCCTGACTCTGATACCATGATAAATGGACCATGGGCCTAACTCAACCCCAAAAGCTAGCTTATGAGATGAGAATTGCCCAAAACCATATTAATGAAATCAAAGACCTCAAATCTCACCTATGTGGGACAACTCAAACACTTTTCTTCTCTATCACTTTTGTGAAAAAAGGTTACAAAAGGGAAAACTTATACGAATCAATACCAATTAGAAACTAGCCCATAACCAAGTTCCACAAACTAAAAATATACTCCCATTTGTCAATTAACTTGGCGTATCACATTGTCCAACTACGTGTCACTTCACCAATATCATATGAAAATGAGAATAGAGAAGAATTGAATTTCCTTAGATATTTTGATTGGCCGTCGGTGAATGATTGAAGGAAACAAGTCGTTTATTGCGGACTGGAGGGACCATACGTGCCATCGAAAGATTGGCTTATTAAAGGTTTGGGGTACGAGATTTGATCCAATATAAAACTAGATTTCCTATCTTAGATAATTCGTAAACGACAACCCGACAAGTACTACTGTTTAGACACAACACAATTTCAAGAAAAAGCCATGAAATTCTTCTATTGCTAAAACAAGTAACTTAAAAATCTTGAATGGACAAGAGTGGGTTGTTGAAGTGGCGAGCACCATTCACATCCAACTAATAGGTTGTAAGTTCGAGTCACCCCAAGTACAAGGTGGGAAGTTCTTGGAGGGAGGAAATAACAAGGTACTATATATATATATATATATATATCACAAAGTTGAAGACTGTTCTAGTCTTTGGTAATGGCGCAAGGACAAATGAAAACTATGGCTTCACACTTAGGACCACAGAATTAGGGGTGGNGGGGGGCAATACAGCAAGGGATGACACCTGTTGTTGCATATGAAGAGATATCCTATAGGCTTTTACCAGCAATTCCTCTGGATTTTATTGTCTCACTTTTCAAAAAAATATCATATCAGAATTTATGATTATAAAAATTTAATGAGAATCTTTTAAAGTTTGTGGTTGTGTAGAATAGTAGAAGCAGATCGACATTAAATACTATGTACAATGTTTCAAATTAAAGTGAAGAAAACGTCATATATATATATATATATGCACACTTAATAGAAAGGATGAAGTAAAACTGTTAAGCAATTCCTCATTTCTCTAGAGACTACAATTATGCCATGTGTAATGTGGATACCTCAAAGGAAGCATTATGTTATTATATCTATATACCCAAAGAGTGCTGGGCGCAACATATATACTTGCCTCAAACTCATAAAAATGAGCTTATCACTGCACACTGATGGCCTGGTTTCATCTGTCAATTTCCAAAATCTAAAGCTCATATATATGCAGGAAGAGATCACAGCAGCAGCAACAACTCAAGAAGTGAATACACAACAGCATAACAGCCATCAAGTTCAGGTAAAATCATATTTCTGAAATGTGATAATATCCTGTATACAGTCATTAACAACACCCCCCTAGAAACTTACAGGAAGCTTTCTCCTCGTACGGCTCGAGAAAAATGATTGATTCGATGTTTTGTCTCTGTATGGAATTCTATCTAAGAAATGACAACTGGGTCCATAAAAAGATATATATATATATATATATATATATATATATATATATATATATATACATTACTTTTTTTAATATAGATATTTGCATGCTATAATTAACCCAAAGAAAACCAAGAAAAAGTTTTACTGGACAATTATTATAATATCTGAAACAAACCCAAGCCAATTAGTAGTTGTAGAAATAGCCTCACATGTATACTCTTCCTTCCCAACTACATGGTTTACTGTCATTACTTCAACTCCTACGTTTTCAACGACAGATCACGAGATATCATAAAGCTATATGGAGTATCACAAACAATACAGGAATATAATTGTGGGAATTTAAAAAAAAAAAGGAACATATAATTGTCTGATGCGTATATTTAATGGTGTTCTGGCTCGGGGGGTGGGTCTTCCCTTTCTCAATTATAAACGTACTCGGTTAGGTTGCCATCTAGGTCTCGGTCGGGGGCGACTTCCAAATTATAGTCTCATTCTTTCCTTCTTCGTGCTTCGCCCGCCCTATCCATCCGAACGCTGGCAGGTAGGGGCTTATCTATGTGATTCGCTACGCTTGCCTGCGCCTATCGGCTGATTCTGTTGTCTGCCGGTTAGCGAAACTTTCTGATAGTACGAATCGCTACGCTTCGCATCTTTTTATATGATAATATGCATTTTGAATGCTGCGCTCCCTGCGGCTAATATCAAGAGAGTGAATAACGAATGATCTTCGCACAAGACATTGCTTAGGACCAACGGGTCACACAGCAGGTGCACGATCTACTTTGCACGTTCCATCCTTCAGCCCTTCGCCTATCGGCTTGGCAGGCAAGCTACCTTGATCCGTCTTCGGCTTCGATTCGTTACGCTGTAGCAGAAACATAAAGAAAAAATTAAAGTAACCTTCTCCAAGACAGCTAGAATTACATTTGATGAAATCGGGGTGAGGCCTAAGCAATATAAATTCTTTTAAAACATGTTCTTATGTTATTTACTTGATACCTTTTAGCTATAATTCAGAACATGCATTTGAGAAACAAATAAATTTTTTTAATTATCTATTTATTAGTTAATATTAGGGTTATAGATTTTTTTGCTCGAGTACACTACCCGGCTTTTGAGCTTTCTTTTTCACTTCCAATGGTTTTCCAGCTTTCATCATCATTTTAATTTTGTACGAATTAAATTTCCATATAGAAAAAGCCTATTCTCTTATTCTCCAGCTTCAGTAAGACACTTTTTTCATTGTTTAGCATGCTAGCTAGTACGGTGGGAGGGCTATGATTTTAATTTGGGTCTTTTTTCAATCTCATACCAGAGTAACACATGGAAGTTAAATAATAGTACCAACTATTCCTTTGTTTTCGAACTTAATAAACGAATCAAATCTAGATATCGAGTCAGAATTTCAAGTTTATAAATTTGAATTTAAAAAAAATAACTTCAAGCTCCGCCGCTAATCAAATCCCTAGTCAATGGAAAACCAAGAGTGAGAGAAAAAAAGAGAGGTATTTCCAGTTGAGTTGTCCCATATTGGTGGGATTTGAGGTTTTTAGTTTCCTTATATGGTCTTGGACAATCCTCATCTCATAATATAGCTTTTGGGGTTGAGATAGGCCCAAGGTCTATTTATCATGGTATCAGAGTCAGGCCCATCCCAATTATTGTTACCGATGTTGGGCCCCCATTTATGTAATCCACGCTCCAGAGTGTAGGCCTAGGCGTGAGGGGGTGTGTTAAGTTGTCCTACATTGGTGGAATTTGAGGTCTTTGGTCTTTGAGTTAGGCCCAAGGTCCATTTATCACTTCCTAGAGTCTAGAGATAAGTTATTGAATAGTAGTAGTACTAGTTTTTAGAAAAAGAAAAGAAAAGGCAAGCATATTTTTATATCTAAGAATTAAGAACCTCATTATCATCGTAAGATAAATCTGAATACCCACTAAGCTATCAATGGCAGGTGGTGGCATCAGATTCTATTGGGAGTTAGTTTATATTTTTAGGTCTTTGCTCCAATCAAAAAGCAATTAAATATAATTAATTAATTGTCGTTGTACCATGACCTCATCACTATTATTAAATAGGGACCCAAAATTTCATCTTAACCATCCACGCGGCAGATTGTTATGCCCTCTTAACCACAACCAAATATTTGCAGCTCCTTCACCACCCCCAACAGCTGAGAGCGTCCTCCTCACTTGCTTCTTGGGATTATTTGGCCACCTTATTCTTGCCCATCCAATTCGACCTGGTCAAATCTTTGTGTAATGTGCTAAAGCCTAAAAGCACAATATTTTTGGACAGGGTGTCCAAATTAATTTTCTGTTTCTCAATTATATTATCAAACATATGTTATATTTCACAAACACACGTATCCAATAATTCTTTTCATTAATAAATAACAAAAGTTATTTTAAACCTCTCATTTCTTTTAGGTCAATAAAACAAGGAAGTACGGAGATCGATGATAATGTCATACATCGTACTAGAGCAGGTTGGATGAAATGGAAGTTCGCATTAGATGTTCTATGTGATAAGAGTATGCCATTAAGACTAAAAGGTAAGTTTTATAGAGACCAACTATATTTTATGCGGCAGATTATTGGTTAGTCAATAACTCATAAGTTCAGAAGATGAAAGTAGCGAAAATGAGGATGTTTTGTTGGCCTAGTAGGAGAGATAAGATTAGGAACGATATATGAGACAAGGTGGGAGTTGCATCAGTGGTAGACAAGATCCAGAAAGCAAGACTGAGAAGATTCGGACATGTGAAGAAGAGGAGCACAGATGCCCAAGTGAGGAGGTGCGAGAGGTTGGCAGTGATAGGATGAAGAAGAGATAGAGAGGTAGACTGTGTAAGAACAGGAGAGAGGCGATTAGACAGGACATAAAACATCTCCAGCTCACCGAGGACATGATACTATATAGGATAGCATGGAGGTCAAAGATTAGGGTGGAATGTTAGTGTATAGTCAAATGATTTTTCTCTTTTATGTAGTAGAGTATGATTCTAGTTTAGAGCACTTTATGTGCTTTCTCTTCTCTATATATATCAGTATTTTATTATTGCTATTATTCTATTAATAACTTATTCTTCATATTTATTTTTTTTTGTTATCTTTATTATTTTTGCTATCAATACATTTTACCCTTATAGGTTTCAAACCTCTTTTGAAAATGTTTTTCTTGAGCCGAAAATCCATCGAAATCAACCTCTTTATCCTCGCTACACTCCATAAGAACACACTAAGGTATATTGTTGTTGTGTCATATCACAGCATTTTTAAGATACAAGTTATATAGATGATTTTTAAGTAGTACTAAAAGTCCTTATTTTCTTTGGGGGATAAAAAAGACTTTGTCTACTCAAGCATATATAGCCACATAAAAAGAGATAGCAGAAGCATTCATTTTTAGTCACTGTTTTCTTTTTTATTTGAATTTAAATCGGTTATTATATTCTCTATGAAATTCAAAGGAGCTAAACAGAATGAGAAAAAAGAAAAAGAAAAAAAAGAGAGAGACAGGAAATATCTATGTACAAGAGTGGGTTGCTCAAGTGGTCAGCAACCTCCAGTTCCAACCAATAGATTGTGAGTTCGAGTCACCTTAAGAGCAAGGTGGGGAGTTCTTGGAGGAAGAAAATAAAAAAATATCTGTGTCAGTCATCTGCGGGAGGTGATTCACACGATGAAGTCAGGAGAGTGGGAAACAGGGAATATTGGATACTCAAACAATTCAAACAATGGACACGCGTCCAGTTAATTGAACCTCCTAGAAAAAGCATTTCCACTTTGCTTCTACCCAGGTACAGACGTGTCGCCCTTTTTCCCTCAGCGCTCTATACGTGACATCTTCCTATTGGTTGTCACTTGGCACACCAATCACAGCAGAACTATTTCCATTTTCGCTGGATATGCTGCTTTACAAATGGGACCCACCTGATCTCATCCCACCAATCACGGCTCTTCTCTGCTTAAGGGTTTGCCCTAGACACGTGGTGTAATTTCCTAACCCTACGACTATTGCCTGTAACTATGATAATCGTCTCGGCATCCGGCAAAAGTTTATTTTTTTTTAGTTTAAAGTCTGGTATTTTAGCGTAAATAGAGTTAGATATACATTTTATGGACGTCGGAAGCAATTGGGCCGGGTCTGGTTACCCTGGCACACCGAAAGACATGACGATAATCAACAAGACGATGCTAAGATTCCGGCCGATTGCGCCGAAACCCGTCGCTAATTCTTCGGGTTCTGGCTCTACGATCGAGAGTCAAAAGATTGAAGTGGTTAGCAAAAGAAGAACAAAGAGAAAGTACGTTAGAGTTAAGAAAAATAGCAATTACAAGAATAAAAAAGAAGAAAAAGAAAAAAAAGATGGATCCTTAGTTTTGGATGATCATGGAACTGTTGTAACACTACAACTACTGCCAGAAAGTAGTGGAGGAGTTAAAAGCTCACCAGATAACAGATCTTTCCCAAAAACCATCAATTTTTGGATGAATTTTGATAAATCTGAGAATATCGATATTTTATCAATCGGTGCGCCGAATCTGTTAGATCGGACGGTGGAGATGCGATCTGCGAAGGTAGTGGAGTCATGGGTGATGGTTGATGGTATAACAAACACTTTGGTAGATTTATCAGCCTTAGGAAGTACGGATACGGAGAAGATGAAGAATCTGGAAGCTGACACGTGTCCCGGTATCATATCGGACGGCTTTGATAGGGTACAGTGGGTGAATCTAGCGTATCGGAGAATGATAGATCCGTTAGAAGACGGAGGAGCGCCGCCGGAGATGGTGGTGAGGTTAGTTTTGAAGGAGAAAAAAACCGTACCATTATCAGCTTTTGCATGCACTGTGAGAGTTGTGTATACAATGAATAAAGTGAAGCAGACAAGGACAATGCCTTGTGACGTGTGGAAGATGGATTTTGGAGGATTTGCATGGAGATTTGATGCTAAGGCTGCACTTACTTTGGGGATTTGAAGGAAAAATAAACACTTCAATTCCTTCTTTCTACCATCAATGGATAATCCCAAGCTTGCTATCAAGGTAAGGTAATATTATTATGGGAACCCTAGTGAGAAAAATAATGATAATCCCTAAAATTTGTGCTTTTGAAGATAAAATCTAGGGCAAAAATATGCTCTTGATCTTATTCAAACTCCTCTACTTCTAAGTGTAAAAATTATTTGTTGGAAATCAAGAAGTGTGAAACTGATAACAAACTATATATGGGGTTGTTATAATTCAGTTAATTTCAATATTTATTTGTTGAGCAAGAAAATGAACAACACATCACTTGTTAAAGTTCTTTCAAACGGAATGGTAACCATAAACACTTCAAATGATGCACTAATTAGTCCATGGTTCATTGGATGGTCGGTGCAAGGCCAGAAATTGGAACATATTGATTCCGCTCGTTCCCGTCCTTAGCTTGTTTACACCGATCGGATTTTAAAAAGTCCTTCGCCCCTTATTTTCTCGTCTATCTTCTTTATCTTCTGATCGGATCGCCTGGCTTCTTTCAAGCCCTACTTGAATTGCTTAGCTTCTTGTTCAAACCTATACTTCTAAATATAAAGAAGTTTTCCTAAATATATAAAACTAAGTTTTGCTTAACTTCCCATTAACTTAAGGATTTATTGTTCATCGGCCCTTCCACTCGGCACCGTCGGATCACTAAGGCCGACTTTCATCCCTGCTCGACGGGTGAGTCTTGCAGTCAAGCCAGATGAAATCATATCCAACGTCAATAACCTATAATATTGCTTAATATATTTCATTTTCTATCCCATTACATATCGTGTCATTTCCAACGTTTGTATCTACATTTATTTTGAAAGTTTTCAGAAATTGAGAAATTTTCAAACACTACAAATTTCCAAACATCTGGTAAGAAGGCTTAAGAATAAAGCTTATCCTTTTCCACAAAGAATGCTTCAGTTCTTGAGAGTGACACCTACACATTGCATTTGTTTTGATATATAATTGTATTGACAACCGAATACTACAAGAAATTGAGAAAGTGCAGTAAAAACAAAATTAACTTCAATTGTTATATTATAAAGGAAACAAAATATGGAAAATATTATATGAGGATTAATCTCCTCCTTATAAAAACTCAAGTTGTCTAAGAGACAGGATCCCGGATTTGGTAATGGGGAAGTTATCTTCCAGTCAACTGTCCACCCAATGTAAAAAACTTTTACGACCTTTATATTTCTTGATCGGTCGCTTCCTTTCGCTTTCATGCGAGGGATTTGCACTTACTCTAAAGAGGAAATTTCCTATTAACTGTGGAAATGTAAGCTGCACTGCTTCTTTCTCGAAAAGAATGGCCATTATTTTCCAACTTGCCTTGTAGTTTGTTCAAAATAATCATCTTGCTAACTTTTTGGTCAAAGAAAATCAGTGAGCAAAGCACATCCATGATATTATTGAATAATTAAATATCACATGGAAAACATTGATTTCTAGACTATTGAATAGAGTATCATTTTTTCTGCATTTAATTTGTTTCTCCCATATCCTTTATGTCTAAGTATAACAGTTAACTTATTCATTTTAATTAGTGGAGCTAGGATTGAAATAATTGGACAAGCTAGCTAGATTACAACCAAAAATAAATTATTTTTGCTGATTGATATGTTGTAATTTTTCAAAGCCCATGTTTAACTAGAGACTATAACATTGCTATACTTACTTATAATCTGTTTAGTCAAACTTCTAAAATCTGCTTATTTTGAAGAGTATTTTTTTTAAAATTATTTTTTAAAAACATATTTTTGGTGAATCGATTTGTGTTTGGCTGATTAATTTGAAAAACGCTTTTGAACAATAGTTAGTATTTGATCAAGCTTTTGAAAACTGTTTGTAAATGTATTTTTCTCAAAAGCGCTACTCACAAAAATGTTTTTGGAGAGAAGCTATATTTTTCTACTTCTCAAAAGTTATTTCTGCTTCTACTCAAAAATACTTTTTTTCCTTCTAAAAGCTTAGTCAAATACCTTAATTTTTAACCAAAACCACTTTTGTCCAAAAAGGGTAGCTAATAAAGAGAAGACTTTGTATAGATAATTAGCTAGCGTTTGTACCTTATTAGTTTCAGAACTTAACTCATTCTTACGCTAAAATTAAGAACTATTTTCTGTCATGTCTTAATGTTATCTTACTTTAACAGTAAAGTTAACAATTATTTATCGTATAACAGTAATTGTACTTTACCTAATACTCCTTTACTTTTAAAATAATAAAAACATACTTTCTCCCTTCAAAAACATTGACCCTATTTACTTATTAGTGTATTTTAAAAAAATTAGAATATTTCAATATTTTCTTAATAAGAAGTATTTATAGTCACACAAATATTATGAGAGGTTTCGGACTATAAGTTTCAAAAGTTTTACAACCACACTAAGGCTTATTTCAGACCGCATATCTCAAAAGTCTTTTTTTCTTTATTAAAATTTAAGTCTAAGTCAAATTAAGACAATATTTTCAAAACGGGAGATAGTAGTAATTTTATGACTTTACTGTTTTTTTTGTCTTGACGACATGACTTTAGTGTTATAATAAATAAAGTTTGTGATGTTATTGTTATAGTTGGTAAAATTTTATTATTTGGTAAATAATTTTTTTTATTATTGAAGTTTAATCATGATAGTATGAATTAGCATCATAAATTTTACCGAAGAAGTTTTTCTTTCCTAAAGGGGTCGTTTGGTATACGGACGAAATTATTTCGGAACTAATAGTTTGGGGATTATAATTCCTAGTCTAATTTATCTCACCTGGGAGTTAGGATAAAATAATACCAAGTTTGATAGGATAAAGTGGGATAAAATGAAATATCCAGAATTAAGTATGAGATTAAGTTTATATCATGTTTAGTTGACGGTATAAATTTAGCAATTTATACTGTCAATCAAATATGATATAAATTTAATATCACTTTTTATCCCATCTTATCCCACCTTATCGCGCGTGCCAAAAGGGTATGCCTCTTATCTTGACATCCTGTGTTCAGTAGTAGGATAAGAACACAGAACACATTCAGCAGATTTCATGAATCTTAAAAAGAGATCTTCTTTTGCTTGATAAGCTTAAACAATGAGATGTCAGTTGCTAGTAGGCTGAATCATTCTGCACTCCACAAAAGAGTAGCTAACATTGGTTGATAAGAAAAGGCTTAACTTTAAGATATAATCTACTGTATATACAGATTGATATGCTACATCTAGAACCTTCTCCTCATGGATTTCTTCATATCCATAGTTTCTTTCATTTTGTTTTCCTTAATTCCGTAATAATAGAATAAGTGCGATTAGATGTGAACTGACAGATGAATAAGTGGTTGTAGTTTCTTCTGGTGATTTTCCTTTCGCTTGTAAATCTGTTTAGTCAAAATAAGCTGCAAGCTTGGGCGGATTTACAGCCTAAATTATGGGCACTTGAAATTATAGTCTCTTCGTCAAGTTACATATTTTATGTTTGTATTTTCTAAAATTAGTCTAATTTTGTCTGTTGGCCTCTCGAGCTCAGTGTCTTTAAAAAACATCTTTATTTCCCCAAGTTAGGAATAAGGTCTACATATATATTACCTTCTCATGCCCTACTTATGTACCCATTGGGTTTTGTCAAGCTGGGGCGGCTTTATAGCCTAAATTATGGACACTTGAAATCATAGTCTCTCGGTCAAGTTACATATTTATGTTTGTATTTTTTAAAATTAGTCTACTATTATCTGTTGGCCTCTCGAGCTCAGTGTCTTTAAAAAACAACCTCTCTATTTCTCCAAATTAAAAATAAGATCTACGTATATATTACCTTCTCAGGCCCCATTTGTATACCCATTAGGTTTTGTTGTTGTTGCAGTCTAAATGTTTATACCAAATTATATAAGTTTGTGTAATTTCGAAAAATGATAGTAGTATTACATGATTTGTGTGCTCTCAATTCACTTAGGAATATATTTTATAAAGTAGGAGTTCCTCGTAGTTTTGTTGGGACAAATATATATTACGATGCATTGTACTTGTTGGAGTACGTTTTGCTTTAGTTTATAAGTTATTTATTTCATTTCTTATGAAAATACATACATATGTACAATTTTTAGGTGACTTTATATTTTATTTTTTAATACCGTGAGCAAGTAAAAGTTAAATCTGATAAAATTATAGGAAAAAAACGTGTGGACATAACTAGATTTCTGCCGTAGGGCTTTTTCAATTTAAGGGGTCGTTTGGTAGGCCGTATTAAGCAAAATAATCCCCGTATAAAAATTTAATCCGTCCAATACCATATTTGGTTGGTCAATTTAATTTACTCCTACCTAATACATGGATTAGTTATACCTCATATGAGGGATTAACTAATACCAAGGAAAAGAAGGGATTACTAATCCCTAGATTAGCTATACATGGATAAGACTTAAAATTACTAAATCCAGACTTATACATTGCATAATTAATTTTTATACAATGAACCAAACACTTGATAAAAAATAATCTCTGCATTACTAATCTTGTATTACTTGTGTTCGTAACAAACGACCCTGGAGAGGTTAGTTGTTGTAGAACGACCACGTGTCCTTTTTGACCATCATTCAACTTTTGCCGCTTTTCATTCTTCGTTCTTTCAGTCTGCACCAATCAATCAAAGATCTCTGTTTCCATTTTACCTTTTCTTTCCCTTCCTTTTTTTGCCCTTTCCTTCTTTTTGCTCAATCTTTATTGGAGTAGTTCTGTTATCCGTGCTTTTAGGGCTCTCTTGGTACGAGCATAAATAATACAAAGATTAGTAATGCAGGTATTAGTAACACAAGAATTATAGAGTTGGAATTATTTTTTATTAAGTATTTGGTTTATTGTATTAAAAATTAGCTATGCAATATATAATCTAAGTTTGTGTTTGGTTTAAAATTATATAAAATCTTCTTTACAATTATACCCTTGAATATTCTTCTTTTTGTATATAAAGAAATTTAGGAAAAAGATTTGAGAGGCGGTTTAGTAATTTTAGGGTCTTATCCAGGTATAGTTAATGCAGGGATTAGTAATCCCTAGATTTTCTTGGTATTAGCTAAGTCCTCATATGAGGTATAAGTAATCTATGTATTAGGTATGCATAAATTGAATTGAGCAACCAAATATTGTATTGGACTGATTAAATTTTTATATAGAAATTATTTTACTTAATACAGCCTACCAAACGACCACTTAGATTCATACTCCCTCATTTTTATTTTATGTGACTGTTTTTTATAGATTGAGCAAGAAATATATGTAAGTCAAAATGTATTCAGAGTACTAAAATTATTCTTTTAAATAAGTGATGGATGAAAGTTCCACATATCTTTTCATAACAAATCATGCTTGTTAGGGTTAAAATGGAGATGCTTATAATTAAATAGGTTTCAAAATGACAAAGGTGTCTTAATTAAGGAAGTAAAGAGTATTACACAAATTGGAATAATAGAGAGTAATGCATTGATTGCTATGTAAAGATTGTAGGACTAATAATTTTCAAGTTTATTTTTGTCTTTTTAATAATTTAATTCGTGTATTACTAATACATATTTTCTTAATTTATATTCTATCCCGCATAATTTAATACATATTCTATAATGTAATGTGGACATTATTTAATAGCAATAACCAATAAATGCGTTAGATATGCGAGAATTGTTTGCTTAGGGCATCTCCAACCTTATGCACCATTTTTTGCACCATTTTGGTGCAAACACCAAAATGGTTCAAATTAACTCCAACTCATTGCATCATTTTTTGCACCAAAAAAGAATATTTCTTTTATATTCTTCTCTCTCTTATATTATATTATTTTCGTTTACTTAAATTTTATTTTATAATTTCAGATAAAATCTTTTATTTTCTTTTTCTTTTTTACTTATCCATCCCATGTAATTCATAATCCTTTGTTATAAATCATTTAACAAAAAATTATTTTATACCATAAAATTTTAAATAATATAGATTGTAAGCAAATATTATACATTATACATATTAATGGATAATTCAAATAAAAGTGAAATCATTGATAAAATATACAAATAAATACTATTACATTAAGGTAGAATTTATTTTAATTTCTACATAAATATTCAACTTTCATGATTAGTACGTTGCTCCCATAAATGCTCTACTAATGCATTACGAAGTGCAAAATGAGCATCTTTGTTCTTAATTTTTTTATTATGTTATTGAACATTGTGTTATTTATTAACAACATAATATTTTATATCTGCAATTTTCATTTTTATGATGGTTATATTTTTTAATACAATTATAACTTATAATAAAATTAACTTACAATTTTATATAAAATAATATATACGAAAATTAATTTATAAAACTTACACTCCATTAAGATGTAAAATTAATATTATAAGATATTACATAAAAAATAAGTAGGTATATTTAGGAATCTAAAATTATAAATTAAAATTTATAATATGTTAAATTAAAAGTGTTATATAATAAATAAAAAAATATTAATGAATAGTAATAGTGTAGATGAATAGGTATATTAGGAATCTAAATCTATACTATGTTAAATTAAAAGTGTTATATAATAATAAAATAATAATAATTATTGATGAATAGTAAAATGGTGCAATGAATAGTGTTGCACCAAATTTGGTGCAACACTATTCATGCACCAAAATGGTGCAAAAAATGGTGCAAAGTTGGAGATGGTCTTAGGGACCAACCAATCTGATGTATTAGTTATGCTGCAATAATATTTTCTTATGCGGCACTCTACTCTTTTGTGGAAGATTTTTATATTTGGATTGACTAATATAGTCAAGTCTATGGCTGTATATGGACCGGTTGGTTTGGTTTTATCAAAACCAAATCAAACAATTATATCGGTTTGGATTAGTTGGATTTTATCGGGCTTTTCAGTTTTTTTGTTACATGAATATTGTTTCAATCTTATTTTGTTAAATTTTTTATAAGTAAATTTATGTTTAGTAAAAATTAAATGATTTGACAAACATATGATATATTAACATATTTATATGGGAGAATTTTCTTAGTAATATACATAGTTATTTTTTAGTCGTATTCAATAATTTTTCATTGATGTACACTTTTGTTAACTAAATTTAATAATTAAGCATAAATCAATATGATACCTATACAATAATATGTTCTATTTAATTTTAAATTATCGAAATACCACCATATATCCAAAAAAGATATAAGAATTTAATAGATCTTGACATATGAATATCAAAGAACAAAGAGATTGACGCAATTCACTAAGATTTGATAAGAAAGTGATCATACAACTCATTATTTAAAGTTAATAAAAATAGAACACTTCATATTTAACTAATTATTACATCCCATAAGAGAATCGTATATATTTCTAGATATTTTTTAAAGAAAAATTATGAAAAGTCATAAAAGTATATATTTATATGTCGGTTTGGTTCGGATTTTTTACTCAATATCAAATCAAATCTAATCGAGTTTTTTAATCGATTTGTTTTGACTCTTAGTTTGGTGAGATTTTTCAGTTTGATTTGTAAATATAGGATTTTATTCTCTCAGGGAAACATCTCTATGAACATCTTTGGGTGAATCTCGATTAACTTTTTTAATTTGAATCATATAAACAGTAAAAAGCAGCAGATTTATAGCATATTTTCTAATGATATATTTCATAAGGTTTTTTTCATTTAAAGAAAACACTTTCCGCTTAAATACGAAATAAAGGAGATAATAAGGGTCGTATCTAGCTCATTTTTTCACTATCGTCATATAATAAAAGTTTGGGGGTATGTAAATGCAACTTGAGGGTCAATCCTTCGAGTGGTAGTGGAGTCTACGGTTCGCGTCAGCCGGATACGAGGTATGGTGGCAAAATGGTTAAAAGAAGAATAATTATTCACTTATATTATTCATAAAAAAATTGGTCGGATAATGAACTCTTTAAAATGGGTTAAATATAGATAAGAAACATATTATCCACTTAGAAAATGAATAACGAATGGATAAATTATGGTATAACTTTTATATTTGTAAAGCTCAAACTGGAGGTTTCTCAAATTTGCGAGACTAAGGGTGTGTTTGTATAAAAAAAAAACTTTTTTTATATTATGAAAAGAAAATACTCATTTATTGAAATGTTGAAAAAAAAGTACTCTGTCTATAATATGAAAACAAAGTACTATTAATAATATTTCTATTTAGGGTGGGGAGTGCGGGTGGGGGGAAGGGTAGTTGAGGCTGTAGGGTTGAGTTGGTGGGGATTGGTGGAGATGGGGAATAGGGTAGGGAAGGTTGAAAAAGACTTTAAGAAAATGTTTTCTCTTCTCTTGATAGGGAAACATGAAGAATATGTTTTTCAAAACATTTAAACCAACTAAACATGAAAAGATTTGAAAATATTTTCCGAAAAATATTTTCCTTCATAGCAGACACACCCTAAGAATTCTTTCAAAAGTAATCATATTCGAAAAGTCATAAATATATCAATTAACCCGTTTTTTATCCGTATTAAATATGAGTCAAGTCGGATAATTTATCCGCTTTTTCGTTACTCATTTTCGGATAATTCTATGATGCAATGATTTCGGGTTAGAAGTAAAGTTGGAATTTCATATCTTATATCTATATATCTTTTTTTTACCCCAGAGTTTCAAGTGATATCACGTATGTCTTCTTGTTTCTTCTTTCTTTTTCTAAAATTGGGTCTGGAATGGGTATATGTCTTTATCCCCTTTTGCGTTTTGAATTAAGCAATTTTTTGTTTTTTTTACTTTCTTTGTATCGTCTAGTCTCTCAAAATCCCCAAGGCTGACACATTGAGATCTTATTCTCTTTCTGTCATCATCTTTAAATTTTGTATAATTAAACTGAATGTCTACGTTAGAATTAGTAGCATATATTAGCATATAATCAATAAGTTAAATTTAAGTGATCCTATTATATATTTTCAATATGATGCATAAACACATATATGAAATATCACTAATTCCAAAGGAGTAAACCTATAATTTCGACATATATCTTCGTAATAGTACATCCATCTTCATAAAAGCATGAATACTCATGTGATATCAGGTCGTAAAAAAAAGACGTAATTGGTACAATGTAGAGTTATCTTGTTTAATTAATTAACATGCATGTGCTCATAAGGTAGTCACAAGAAGCTGTGACCGGCTGAGACTACCGCGCAGTAAGAGCTGACTGAGTCGGAATTCGTCTACGAGAGGCACACTCGTATGCCTTTCGAGGCTTCCCCCTTGTAAATATTCTTAGGTAAGAAAGAAGAACCTCACCTCTTTCTGTTGCTGAACATAAACCTACTTTAGATCCAATAGAGCATGTAGAGGGGGATGAAGAAAGTGGACAAAACTGACTCGCATACAAATCTATTTACGGATATATGTGCCTCGATTGGAACTGGAAGTTCCAAAACAGGTGGCTGGTATACCACATTAAATTGTTGTGGATCGCAAAAACCTGAAAAAGAAAAAAGAAAAGAAAACTCAAAGAGAAGTTAAAATGATTCGGAGCTTATAGGAAATCAAATTTGACGCCCAAGAGACCATACAACTTTGCATGTTAATCTATATTCCATTATTCAATTCTCCTCCCATCATTTGCACAAAGCGGAGAAGTGTAGGATATTTATAGATATTAGATATATATACGTTGTGTAGATCGATGAAAACATGCGTCTCTACTCTTTCAAATTTCATTTTGCATATTATAAAGATGGTAATTCACAAATATGTTCGCACAACTATTGTATGAGGTCGAATTCAGGCCTGCTTATATATAATCAAATTGGGTTCGATTCTATACGATTAGTATTCATCATAATTACTGCTCGATAAATCGAGGTCGAGGTACCAAAGATCGAAGGTCGAGACCGAATGACATTGAATTAGAGTATGAAGCCAGGATGCCCGAACTGAGTCTATCGAGCTCGATTCCAGGAAATGTTCTAGAGTAGGTCATCAAATTTGAATGACGAAAGAACCAAAAAATCCGTGATAGTAAGCATCACGGAGAGAATCTCGGCATCAATCAATAAGATCGTTAAACCAGCAAATCAGAGATATTTTACCTTGCAAATAGATTCTTACCTTGTATAAAAGATTGTCCCCCAACTATATAAAGGGGCAATGTAATTGTTCAAGGATCATCTCAAGAAAATCATTAATACAAAGAAAAGAAAACAGCTTTTATTATTTTCCTACATTACTTTATTCATCTGGCTCCAGTTATAATTATTTTTTATCTTGGAAGAATAAGCCAAGGCCAGGATCATCCAAAACTTGTGGTTTGCATCTCTTCTCCATTTATCTATTGACTTTATTTCCGTTATATTGTTCGTTACTTGTATCAAATTAAGTCACATATCCTTAAAATCACATATAAATTCAATTGTTATCCGATTTAGAATAGACAACTATATTATAAAGATGGTAATATAGTCGAAATGCGTTAAAATGACTCAAATACCTTAAAAAGACAATGGCCATAATCCACAAGCGAAAATTCAAGTATCATTTTGCATATTTTAAAGATAGTATTCTAAAATTAATGAGCATAATCAAAACAATTAGCGAGGTTGTCGCCCACACTATATAAAGAACATATTAAGTTTCATTAGCTAAAAGATACTAATTAAATATCAAAGGATAGCAGGTGAAAGATTGTCTTGAATTGTCAATGAAACTTGAAAAACACTACCTTTCATAAATTTGAACATTTTAATTTCTTCGATAAGCAAAAAGAAATTTCACTTTAATAAGTGAACAAAACAAAGTAGTTAAATTAATTAGAATCATATAAATAAGGGAAAAGGGCGAGATATACTCCTCTATTTTAGAATATTATCTATATTTAAATTTTCGTTATATTTTGAGAACAGAAATACCCTTGTCGTTATTAAATTTATCATATATACTCCTATTTTTTTAATACAAATCTACAGTGGCAAAAACCAAGCTATGAAAATCATGTGTGGCCTGATATTTGGGTAAGGTGGATATCACATGGCATGTCACCTCACCTCCCGACCCTCCATACTTTTTTTTCCCTTCTATTTATTTTTCCACCATTTCCATTCTTACCTCTCAGTAATGAAAAAAGAGAAAAGATTCAAACCCAGATAATTAAACTCCAATCATTATGAAGAACACTTTATCATGTCCAATTTCTTTACAAATACTTAAAGGCTCTTACAGATCAATTGAGACCCACTAAGCTTGATATAAAAATAGCATTACTGCAACAAAAGTTACCATTTACATTTACTCCACAAACACAAGTAGAAATAAGTAGAATTAATTTGAATCCAGTCAAAGAAAAGTGAAGTTTTCCTACGAAAAAACTAATTCATCACCATCGACTTCACACACACAAAAAAAAAAAAAAAAACTCAATTTTACTCTAAAAAAAACATTCAAAGAATCAAACTAGTAATCGGCTCAATTAGGAAGTCAAAGTTTTAAAACCCATAAACAAATTGATAAAAAACCAACCAAAAAGGAAATTTTTCAAAAAATAAAAAAATTTATGTTTTAAATTTGTTCGTAAATAAAAGCGAAATTACACAAATTAATCAATACTCATTTAAGAAAAAAGTGATTTTTTTTTCAAATATGAAGGTTGTCAGTTGGGTTTAGAGGGTGGGTTGTTATGGAAAAACTAGTAGGGTCTTGTGATATAGCAGTAGAAGAAAAATAAGCATTTGGATACGTGACAAGAATGGAAATGGTGGAAGATAAAAAGGAAAGAGAAGGTATGGGGCAGGGTGGTGAGGTGGCATGCCATGTGGCATTCACCTCACTCAAATGTCGGGCCACGTAGGATTTTAATTGGTGAATCTTGCCATTGTGGATTTCTATTAAAAAAAGAGGGTATGTATGATAAGTTTAGTAACAGTAACGGTATTTTTATTCGTAAAATATAACGAAAGTTAAATATAAATAATATTCTAAAGTAAAGGGGTATTTTTGACCCTTTTTCCTATAAATAAATAAAGGTTAATTGATCCGAAATGGTTAACCATTTATATATCCATGTCTCTATTTAATTTTTCACCTTTGCTACAACGATTAATATAAGAGGAGAAATTCAAAAGGTTTTGAATGAGACTATTTTGTGAAGACATCACACTATATGATTGCGATATAGTTTAATCACCTAGATAATTGGTATTTGTTTATCTTTGGTTTCGGATGACAATTAAATTTGTACGTGGTTTTAAGGACACGTGATTTGATTTGATACAAATAAAGGATGAATGAAAATAAAGACTGAATTCAGTAAGTAAATTGAGATAGAATACAAACAACCAATATAGGATAGCTTCACTGTGGTAGAATTCTCTAAGATAGACAAAATATGAAGCAAATAGATAAAGAAAACAACTAAGGCAGACTATATTTTTGTATATTGATCGTTGATTGTGTGTTTTCTTTTACAAAAATGCTGCCACTTTATATAGGGAGGGGAATGAGTCTTAAACAAGGTAAAAAACCTATCTACAAGGTAAAACATCCCTAGAATTAATGACTTCAACGTCTTTGATGATTTCCATCGTGATTCCCGCCGAGATATTCACGTATCACGGGATTTTCTGGTTCTTCTGTTATGCAAATCTGGTAATTTTACCCTAGGGCGTTTTACCTTAATCGACCTCAACGATCTCGTCTCGGGCACCTTGGCTTTGAGCTCCGATGACATCCGGTCTCGACCTTCAACTCTCGATGTCTCGATCTCGGCTTTTCGAGCAGTAACTCCAATCGACGCTGGTCGTACGACTTCGAAACCGATATTTCAATGGAAGCGATCGAATTTGACCCCGTACAATATTTAACCAACGTATAATCATATTTAAATGTCATTTCTAATCTATTAATATTATAAACAAATTCTCTTGAAAAGTCATTAATTACTTATTACTTTATTATTTGATATGAGGAACGAAATCGATTGTATTTTTTATTTATTTTTTGGTTGTAGTTTTTACCACCTACCAACCCTTTTAAAAAAAATTGGCAGACACCATGTAACAAGTTAGCAGCCTTTATGCCACCCAATTAGGAAGTGATCAACTTCATTTGAAAAAGCAAGTGATTAAAGTCACTTTGAAAAGCTAAAGACCAATTTATTGGACCTTAAATTGATCGTTGGGGTGCAATTATCATGGACAAAAATGTAACTATACATTAATATAAAAATATTTACATAATCTTAGCAGGAGTATTTAAATCTCTCATTATTATCTCAGTTTAGCATAGTTGTAGTTGGGTGGGGTGATATGGGGTGAAATTAAAAAATAATCAGATTTATAGGTGGTAATTGAAAAATAGCTACAGTTTTAAAATTAAGTAAAATTTAGTCACTTTTCATGTAAAGATAAATTTAAACGAAAATATTGTTCAAAATCCGAAAAATATTCCAGTATAATATACTGAAGTTCGAATTTTTACATATAATAGTCCAACCTAATATGCTGGAAGTTCATACACAGGTGCTCAAATCTCCAGTATGTTATGCTGGAATTTTTCGTATTGCAGCAAAAAGTGACTATTTTTGATGACTTTGCAAATACTGGCCATTTTTTAATTACCGGTCCGAAAACTGACAAGTTTTGCTATTTTTACGATGATATGTAGCTGCTCAGGCCCATATGTTATTGCGTTTCTCAATCTAGGCCCATGATACTGAGATACGCCACTTATGCTCCTATTTTTTTTTTTTAATATTCAATAAGTATTTATTAATTAGAGTTCCATGTCGTCTTAATTTAATTAGCTTCTAGAAGCTAATTTCTGTCACCAAATTCCTACTTAATGGTGCTTTTTCTTTTCATCCTATATATAATTAATTTGCTTTTCTTTCTATAAATACTTGCTCGTACTCGATGTTTACATCAAACCAAATAATTTAATTAGGAGAATTACAAATTAAAGGACAACTGCATATCATCTAACCATATTTAAATAATAAATAATTTATATACAAGATAATGTCATGTATTCATTTGCTTGGTGTAAATAATAGGTGCTTGGTTAAGTATAAATTTTTAATTTATAATGGAGTTGGTGAAATAAAACCCATAAACATTCAAAAATCATTTTGATAGGCCGGAATTATTTTAATAAAAGGTAACCGTCTAATAAATACTTGTAAAATAATTACTAATTAGCGATAATCTCAAACATTAAGTTTGAGGTGATCTGCATCCGTCATATTCAAATCATGTACGAAAGCAAAGACGGTTCCATGAAATTTGTGCCTAAAGCTAAATTTTAATAAGAGATCTGATACTTTTTTATTATACATATACACACAAACATGCAAAAAGATTCTAGTGTTGCTATTTTTTTCATACTTGTTATTCATAATATAATATTCTTAAGTGATAAAGCATTTAACTTTGCGTAGAAATGTCATTATATATATTAGTAAGAAGTAACTTAAATAAATAAGACGTTAGACATTTATTTTCAATATGTTACCTTTGATAATGTTGTGAAAAGAATATTTACTAATATGAAGATTTGAGTAATTTAATTTAAAGTTCTAAAATATTTTTAGTGTTAAAGAGTAGACAATCTTTCTTTCTTTTGTCCAAGGTTCCTTGTACTTTTTTTTTTTTTTTTTTTTTTTATTTTTTTTTTTTTTTCATTTAATCATTTAGTATTTAAATTTTATTGGCCTAACTAATTTAGATTGGCACCAAGTAAAGTCTACTAAAGGGATAAAACGTTCCCTACCGACAAGTTCTCCAATTCCAATGCTTTTGTATCTGGCTCCTTTAACTTTTGCGAAATAACAACTATTGAATTTCCCATGAAGCATCCTACTCGTTCTTCACTGCAGTTAGTGACTAGACAAATGGATATGGTATTGGTAGGTCCAAACCTCCACCAACAAATCCAATCTGTAACTAAAAATAAAGCCCATTAAAGAGCACCAAAAGCCCACAGCCCATCACTCAAAAAGGGAAGTTTCAAAAGATAGTTGATGAAATGATCAAAGCCACAAAGTGACAGTTAAAATACTGTTTTTCTCCCGCGAAAAGCTTTCATAAAGCAATTAGTTTAATCCTTGTTCAGAACTGGAAAGGCAGATTAGTCTCGTGGGGTGACGCTCATTCTTCTGTGACATCCCCATCTTCTTTTCATCAGACCCC
>MCJB01033485.1:28492-64148 GCA_002018475.1 Nicotiana obtusifolia | reverse complement strand
TTTTTTTTTTTTTTTTTTTTTTTGCAAACTTTAATATTGTCTAACTTGAAATAAAATCATAAAATTCATTATTGAGAATTTTTAGGGACCTAAATCAAAAACTTACTAGTCTCCTACTTGAGCCACATGTCCACCCCTTACATTCTCAATCAAATTTTATGGAGTCCCAATTAAGACAAGATACCAATCAGTGAATGTGTTATTTAGTTACCAAATACGAATAAAGCTGGTTGAGTAATACGTTCATGGGGCAGTGATCTATAAATAAATGTTATTCATTAATTAGGGCGGCTCAAGGGAACAGGTGGCTTAAAACTAAACTATATGAAAAAACCTTGATTTTTTTTTCCCCACAAAATCCATATAATATTGCAATTAAAAAGTCTACATATATTTGATCTAGTGGTGAGAGAGCAACGAGTAATGTGTGGGTTAAGCGCACGTCATATAGTGTTGAACCCTCCCTTGTACAAAATATAGCATTAAGGGAAAATAGTGAAAGAGTTAAGTCTATTAACCATCGTATTTTGAACCTTACAACATTTGTCTCGGGATTTCTTAGTTAAAAAAGATTAGACACAAAAAAACTTACTTTCTGATGTGTGGATCAATCAAATGTGATAAAAAAGAATAACTAATTTAGAAAATTTGAGTTGAAATTAGAAAGTGAAATAGTAAAAAAATATGTAAAAAGAAATAAAGAAAAACAGAATTGATAAGAAAATAAATATATCATATAATTTTGCGAGAGAAAAGTTTTATCATATTAACTCATTCAATCCTACCTCTAAAATATCTTATCAATAATTGTATATTTATAAGTTACATATATTATACTCCCTCCATTTCAATTTACGTGAACCTATTTTCTTTTTATTCCGTCCCAAAAAAATGACCAACTTTCATATTTAAAAATAATTTATAACCAAATAAAATATATGTGCCTTATTTTTTAATCTACAAATTTAAAAAATTTCACTTTTTGCGTAAAATGTACAATCAAATATGTTATATAATAATATATTATTACTTTATATTTTTGGGGCCTAAGGCTAGAGTTTCATTTGCCTTACCTATGGCCGCCGTTGTACGGAAGTCATATAGATCATATCATCCGTTGGATTAGCCGCACTCAAGATTCAACGGCTGAGATGTAATTTAAGTCGGTTGGAAAGTCAACAATTGTCGTTTATTTAAAGGCGTTAACGGTTCGACAAACCCGCTTGTGTACTTTGCCCACGTTTCTCACTCTTAACAGAAAAGAGAGAGAGAGAGAGAGAGAAAAAGAAAAAAGGAAAAGAAAAAAAAAGTTATCTGCTTTCTAGTATTGAAGAAGAGCTGATTCTTCGTGCTTTCAGCTTCGCTTGTGATCCGCAGCGGCTTGCCCTATAATTTGCTCAATTTTCATTCTAAGGTTAGTAAAAATTCAATTCCTCGCGTAATTTCATTCTTCTTGCATGTGCTGGAGATCAAATTGGGGTTTAGGTTAACAATTCTAGGGTTTCCTGTTTGATTTTGCTTTATTTCATCGAATCATATAATCTTGGTGGAATTGGGCTTTGTCTCTGGGGATCAACTGGTGATTAAGCAAAAGGTGATTAATATTAGCAAGTGAGTCTTGATAACTACTCCTAATTGTCTGTTGTCTTCCTTTATCATGGAATAACAAGTTCGGTCAAATTGAAGCAGTAAAATTAGTGAGCACTCTGTAATTAGCTTGTTCTGTAGATTGATTAGGTATCTACGCAATTTTTTGAACATCTATTATGTTAATTTACATGATAAAGTTCTTCCCATGATCGAGTTAGGTCTCATTTACCATGAAATTAATGGGAAAAGCTTGCCCCTTTGAGTTTTCTGTGGTGTTTACCATATATGTAAGGATTTGTAACTACAGCCGAAAGATCAATCATAATTTAAAAGATAGAGTGATATTTGAAAACATTGCAGAAGTAACCATGAGAATAAGGAAAGATTTAGAAAAATTAAAAATACATACGCTCACACCCAAAGTGATAGTGGTTGTGGCAACATCCATCGGTAATGTGGGGAAGAGAGTAAGATCTCTATGTAGATAGGATCTCGAGAGAAGGTCATGAAGTTTCTTCAATGAATGTGCGGTATGTGAGATCTCGAGGACCCGAGCTACTCGCTCCATCCTATCTCCTTCTAGATCAAGGCTAGGCATGAACCTGAAAATAGCAGCCTTGACCTCGAATATGGGGTTGCCAGCTATGTTGCTCGAGCTCTTTAGATTTCTTGCCACACAGGTGTCGACACGTCATGGGTGCATCCATATCGTATTTGATCAGCTTACATTTGGTACTTTGACTCTCTCTCTTTCTTTAACATGAAAGTAGTATGTTAGCATTGTATCCACTTTTCAAATTTCTTAAATGCCCTCAGTTTTTACAAATTGAGGGCATTTAAGGAAATTAGAAAGTGTGTACAATGCTAATATACTACTTTCGTGTAGTATGTCAGCAAGGCCCTATGTATGTAGGTCTTACTAACATACTACATGAAGGTAGTATTTTAGCTTTGTACCTATCTTTTAAATGGCCCAAAGTACCCATGCCAACACATTAATACAACACAATGAGATGGACTATTTTATCTTTTTCGCAAAAGTTAAACCCACCTTTTAATTCTTCTCCTCCACTCTCTATCTTTCCCTTCCACTTATCCATGGCGAACCAAAGGATCAAAGAGAAAACTGATAAAGCTTGAGTCAAACACAATAAATTTTTTAAACAACATTATAGCGGACAATTTAGCATGGGATTTTAGGGAATGGTGATCAATTTAGCATGAGATTCTAGCTGACAATTTAGAAATAGATGACATCCAATTCAGTTGGTTCTACGGTGGGGAAATTTCATACCGACTCCCCGTCTCTTTTTCTCCCAGCAAATATCCGCTCTTTGTTATAGTTGGAAAGAGAATGGTGGTTGTGAAAAATAGAGAGCGGCGGTGGATACTAGCCGTTGCCCTGAACAGAAATGACATAACAAAGAAAATTGATTCGCTATCGAGAGATTACAAATGTGTACTTGGCTAGTCGCCTTATTTGGGGAATGTAATCTTCATTGTTAGAGGTTCTTCCAATACCTGTCCATTGTAGTGAAACGACATATTGGGAAGAAAGGAAATTGGGGAATTATGTGAAATGACAAAGCAACACATCTCATTATGTTGTTTTTAATGTGGTGGCGTGAGTATTTTGGGGATTTAAAAAATGGGTACAAAGCTGAATGTAGTATGTTAGCAAGACCCTATACATATACACACATGTATGTATAGTTATAAAGAATGAAAATGCTTTGCTATTACATGAAATGTCTTATGAATAAAATATTAGCGGATCCTTTGGTTCAAAACCAGGATTTCCAGATCATAATTAGGATTTAAACCTAGGTAGCTTATCCGCCTCTATACGAGATAAGTTATACCGAGATTTTGGTATTAAAAAATACTTATTTTAACTATACCTCCAACTAAACCTGGGATATATTTAACCTCAAAATTTATATCGAGATAACCCACCTAATCCCCTAAACCAAATGACCCCTAGGTATTTATAAAGAATTACATTTTGTTAGTTTTAGTTCTATAACCTTAATTAGTTGAAATATATACTTTATATGTTGTAATATACATTTATTGGTTGTATCACATCACCCGTATCCGCTCTCTAATCATACCCTTGAATCCTAAATTTATGTGATGGAGAATTCAGCTTCTGGATCCGCCTCTGTATCAGTCTACAAAGGTCATCAGGAAACAATGATAATAGGCCACCGTCCCTAAATTCTTAGGAGGACTTTGACGAATGTATGAGCATGCTTGACCAAGTAGTCTCGCTACTCTTCTTAGAACCAGTGCCCTTTCTTGAAAATTGGTGTAAAAATAGGCTTGCCCTTTTACCCCTCTCTACATAAAAATTAGTCTTGGTTCACTAAACAAGATCCGAACTCGCGACATGCGCCTATCATACGTTTTGCAGTATTGTTAAACCAAATTCCGAGGTGTTGTTAAACCAAAGGCCTAAACTTTGGGGCCGCATTGATTCTAGGGGACAACTTGCAATGAGGTAATAAAATAAAAGGAAATTTTTAAATAGGACTAAACGACAAAATTTGGAAGTTCGGAAATTAATCATCATTCTTAACTGCCACAACGGATACGTACTATCCTTCGAGCTCTTTGTAGGATCCTTTATTTTGCTTTCCCTCCTCCTTCGGTTGTACTTGTCCTAAAGGTTTGAAATCCAGGAATGAGGGGTTAAAAAGTTGAAATCCTCCGATTTAGCTATTATTGTAACCAAAAATTATGCTTGTAGTGTTTCGTGATATAGTGGTTGATAATTAACATAAACATCATGATATTTAGGTGTTTCATCTACGTGAGTGAAGTCATGAGCTACTATTTCCCTTAGTCAATTTTTTAAGAACTTTTTTTTTAGTTTAGGAGCCATTTTTATTAATTAATAATGAAAATTAAAACAAATAGCAACACAAGTATAACAAAAATAAATGCGAAAATTAATAAGAGTTGGAACAAATGTATTAAACGCCGACGTATAATTGAGGTCGATCGAAGAAAATTGCTCCAACTAGTAGTGTAGTGCCAAGAAAAATATATGCCACCAAATACTTGTTGTTGATGCTTTTAAAGGTGTGAATAGCCACAAATCTGGTTGGGTGACGTACACAATATTTGTAGAATATGAAATAACCCCTCAGCTCCAGGGATGACACCATTTCAGACCATTAGAAGCTTTACAGATTTAGTAGGCAACTGACTACCAAGTCCTACCAAACTACCGCACTAAAACCCAAAACGGAGTGAAACGTCAAGCTGACCAAAGGAGTTCCTGAGGAAGAAGCTGAAATGGATGATTGGATTCCCTTCATAATACAATCGAAAGGGCAGAAAACCATGGTATTAGAAGGACCCTTAAACTAGGGTTGTCTAATGGTACGGTATTACCGGCACCCGTACCGGTACCGGACCGTACCACTCCGGTGGTTGGGTAGGGGTGGGGGATTTAGGATGGAGGGTAAGGATAATGGTAGGGTACCCGATTTAGTACCCTTCGTACCGGTACCGGAAGTACCCTTAAGGTACCGTAACGGTACCAAACCCATACCAGTACAACACCCGTACAGATACCCAACGGAATTTATTTTTTTTGAAAAATATATTCGTTTTTGTACTGTTAGCCAACGACTATTTTTTGGCAACGGCCAAAAACGGCAATTTTGGCCTCCCTAGCCCCCAACATCCCCCTACCCCCTAATTTATGTTTTTAACCCCTAAGATTGTTCAAATACACTTTAGCCTATTCTAAAACGATAAATACCCCATTTCATTCTTTCAATTTTCATTCAAATTGAAAATTGCTTGGGCTTTAGGAAGCTGTCGAGTTGCTTGGGCTTTGCATTTATTTGTGGAGGGTTGTCTAAGCTAAGTTGTTATTTTGACCTGTATTCCTGAAAAAAGTTCCATCTGAAAAAAGGTTTTAGAAGATTTCGTTGGTCGAGAATCTGCTTGTAACTAGTCCATGCTGTTTATTATCTGAGAATATTCTAGCCACTTGGACAACGTAGAAGAGTGTGTCAATGAGAAATATGAACATATATGCTATAACAATCCACAATCACAGAGATGATCTTACCCTCTTACTTGGCCCCCATTATAAAATCCATAACTGCATACTCAAGTGCCCTCTCAAGAATAGACAGCGATTTGTAGTAAGCTAATATGCCACATTCTCTACTTTACACTTTTGGCAAGTATCACACACTTATATCCTGCTTTCTGCCGTCCTCGAATTATGAAGGCCAATAAATGCTGCTCTCTATCTCTTATCAATGGCTGGGAGGCATGGATCCCTTCTAATGAATCATGTGGTAAATAACTTACCGTTGTACCAAACTAACCTATTCTGGAAGGAGGTCTCAGGTATAGCTCCCTCACGTGATGCTTTAATCAGATTTCCTGAGATCTTCATCCCCTTTATAGTTAGTTTTATCAAAAGCGAATCAGCTTAGAAAAGCAACAAGTCTTTGTTGGGGTTTTATTGCAAAAGGCACAATTAAAGCACGAGTTTTAGTGTGGATTGCATAGATTAGATGCAAATTTCTAATTCATCATGGGACTGATCTTCTTATACTAGATTTCTAATTTTTATTCCTAAACATCATCATTCGAGAAGCAAGTGATATCATATTCCTAATGAGCATCATACTTATCCATCAAGTATTTACTGTCTTTTTAACAATTAATTTATCCATAAAGGAGATTACATCTTAACCTTGGAATAAGTCGTACCTTGATCCACAAGAGCTCTTTGTAAGGAGAAAGCTGAAAGTGGTAAGTAGGTTATATTTCCTTGTTTTCTCCCCCTTTTGCACATTTTGAAGCAGTGGGAGCCAAGACTATCTTCTATATCCAGGTGTGATCTTTGGAGTTGGTGGTAGAGAATCGGCTTTGTATTTCGGCCCATAAGGATTGTTTCTTATATGTCATCAGAGTTCCTTGAACAACTATTATAGGAGCGGATGAGAGTTTTCAGCAAGCCCATTAGCGTCTATCCAAATAAGCATAGTTTCCATCCTGCAGTAACTCTCTTCTCTCTTCCGATTGATTCCAAATTGTCCTCAATCAGCACAGCAGAAAGAGAGGACAAGCAACAAAATGAGAGTGAGCACTTCCCAGCAGCTTGAACCTTTTGTCGCTCTCGATCACAAAAGCTTGAAATTCTGATTCAAGCCTTGTCACTCCATCGATTCCTTTGAGTTCGTAGTTGTCCGCCCTGGTTGATATTCAGAAGCTCCAGAAGGATGCTGGTGCGAGCTGAAAGATCAAACAAAATACAAGAGAAAAAATGAAATTTGAAAACAGAATTGAAGAAACTGAGAAGAGAAGGGAGAATACAAAGACGTGCTCATTTCATTCATTCATTCACGTAACTCATTGCGAAAAAAAAAGGATTAAAGGTGATGGAGCTTGTAACTACCTCGTAGCATACTGATTTCAGATGGGACAGCTAGCTACGAGGTTACAAGAGAAAAGAAGAAATTTATTAACTGCGACTTTAATGTAAAATTGAAAATGTCTAATTGAACTTTATTCTGAACTGTTGTAACAGCTCTATTCTACACTTAGAGCTCTTTGTATCATGCTTCTGTTATATAATCTAGGACTTTCTGCCAATGTAACCCTTTTGGTTTTTATGGATGGTTTCAGGATTGACTTTCTGAGAACATCTCTTCCTTTGTGCAAGGTTGGGGAAAATCTTTTTTTAGCTAAGGTCAAATAGTACCTGTTCTACAGTCTGAATGGCAAAGAAAGATAAGTTGCGTGGAGGTGGTTCTGTTGCATTTGCCACTAATTACGAATCAGAAGGCTCTGGCAGTTCATGTAGATTCGATGCTGGAATTGCTGTTTCAGGACATTCTTTTGCTCCTCAGCAGAGATGGATAAATACAAATTCTTTTTCGCATGATGGTTTTGCTGTGCCAATACAAGTTATCCCGTTATCCAAGCTGTCACCATCTGAGAGGAAAAACTTGGTTCTGCAGTTGAGATCTGATCTTGGCCAAATAAGAATTCTGCAGAAGAAAGTTGAGTTTTATAGGACAAGTGCAGTTGCAGTTTCATCTTCTAGTGATATTGTTAGCTGTAGCAATGCACACAAAGGGCCTCCTTTAGCAAGCAAGAAGAAATCTGCAGGAACTGGGCCCGGGAAAAATTCAAACCCTCTTGGTCAGAAGGCGTCGGCCCTGAACAGGGAGACCTCTGGCAGGTTTAAATCTGCTTCAGCACCATCCACTTCAAAAGCAACATTGATGAAACAGTGTGAGAACTTGTTGAAAAAGTTGATGTCGCATCAGCATGGTCCCGTGTTTAATGAGCCTGTTGACATAGTTAAGTTAAAAATACCCGACTATTTCACTGTGATTAAACATCCAATGGATTTGGGGACTATAAAGAAGAGGCTTACTTCAGGTGCGTACTTGAGTCCACTGGAATTTCTTGCTGATGTGAGATTGACATTCTCCAATGCAATGATCTACAATCCCCCTGGTAATATTGTCCATATCATGGCTGATACAATGAGCAAGTTTTTTGAACTAAGATGGAAAACTATTGAGAAAAAGCTACCTGTTAACCATGCTGAATCAGTGGAAGAAAAATCGGGCTTGCATGAAGAAAATGAAACTGCTTCAAAGAAGCGGAGACTTTCTCCTATGCAGCATGTAGTTATGCCAGAACCTCCTAAATGCAAGATGACTGATGAAGAGAAACATAAACTAAGCAGTGAACTAGAAGCTTCACTTGGTGATCTACCAGACAACATCATTGAGTTTTTGAAGGAACAAAGTTCAAATGAAACAGCAGCGGAAGAGGATGAGATTGAGATTGACATTGATGTTCTTCCCCATGATACTTTGTTCACGTTACGGGAGCTTCTAGATAAGTTTTTGCAAGAGAAACAAAAAGGCAGTGCAAAAGCTGAACCTTGTGAGATAGAGGTAGTTTAGAATCAAAGAATACTTCTTCAAATACAAAGTAGAATTTGGCTGTCCCCGGGTGGTTGATGTTAATGAATTATTGTGCACTCTTATTTGTTTTTTCAGCTGCCAAATGAATTGGGGCTTAGTAATTCATCCATGCACGTAGACGGAGGTTCTTACTCTTTCTGTTTGATTTCATGCACACTGTATATGGTTTGGTGTTAGATTTCAAACTTCAAAATATTCCTTCTAAATACTGGAAATGTACAGGTAATGACCATGTTGATGAGGAAGTTGATATTGGTGGAAATGAGCCTCCCGTCTCTAGTTATCCGTCAGTTGAGATTGAAAAAGATACAGATTTGAAAAGAGATGAATGTGTAAATACAGGGGGTCCCAATGGTAATTCAGATTAGTCATCTGTACTCTTCATCTTATTTGTGCTGGTTCGTTCTTATAGTGCATCCTACATGTTCAATCATCTCAAATCTTCCTTGTCTTATCTTCTAGGGCCAGCAAGATGAAATTAAAAGCCATTTAGTCATAAGACTAGTTTTACCATTTTGTGGGATGTGCTTTTTCTTTTTTCCTTAAATTTTTATTACCTGGAAATCTTTAACACTCTGAATTGTTTTTGCTTGATGAATATTTTATCTTCTGAATGTTATTTTAATAACTTAAAATATTTTATATTAGATTTTCTATGTTTGATATCCTCTTTAGGGTTCTTCACTGCACTAAGTTGCTGTATTGTTTATGCTTTTGGAGAAATCTTTAAGTCAAGCTTATCATAGTCATATCATAACCTTCTCAGTTCTCGCTTGTAGTACTCCTCTCCATGATAGTCAATCAAAACACCTATTACTTGCTCTTTTTTTTTCCCCTCTTTTGGGTTCTCATCAATTTCCAGTCAAGTGTTTTGCCATATAAGTCATGATCCTGGCTGGTAAAGTTGCATAATTGCTGAAAAAATGGGGTGCTTGTAGTCCCACATTTACTTGATTCAAGAAATTCTTAGATTTTGCTTTACGTTGAGTTTGAAGTTACCTTAATTTTAAGTTCCTGTGTGCTGTAAGCTTTAGTTATTTCTTTTTTGAAGTTTGTGCTAAGCTACTATTTTGTTTTGTACTTCTCTTGCCCAATGGTTCTTTTTTATCAAGACTTGATCATCGTTTGCTTGTGCCGCTTGAATTGAGTTTATTCTTCTTTTATTTCATTCATATTCAAGCTTCTTTGACAATGCAATTTATTTGGAAAAAATGAAAATTCATTCCAGCATCATTTGTGCGCATGTTTGTCTTCTACAGACCTCCATATTTGCTGGAAAAGAAACTTAAATACTTAATTGGTGTTACAAATTCATGTTCATCCATAGAAGCGTACTTTAGCATTATTTCTCCATATAAAAGCAGCTTGGATCTGCTGATTTAGTAGGAAAAGCTTTTGTTGTAAGAATTCCCATTGCTCTCTTAACTCTAGTTCCTGCATCTCCCTTCCATCCAGATTCAGATTCTAGTAGCTCTTCTGATGATGAGTCTGAAGCTCAAAGAACATCTGATCATGCTGAGCAGGTGAAGAGAGCTCATTGTAGTTTCTACTTGAACCCTCATGTTGATTATTGTCATCGGACCTGCTTTTAGAGTAATTGGAAGCCTAATACATCTTTTTGCTCTGGTGTTTGGCCACAGAATCACAGTTTGCCAGCAAAGGTAGATGGGAAGGAATCTGGCAATAGTTTAGCTGATGGAGATCGTGAGTTTCTTTCTGATTTTTTTTGGACAAGTAGTTCTTTTCTGTTTTATATAGCAGAGGATCTTGTTGATGGTTATCCAGTAGTCGAAACTGAAATCTTGTAAGTGGATACATCTGCAGAATACCTACATGGTTTGGAATGTGTGGGGACTGGCGACTAATATTTTTGTTGGTTAATCCTGTATTTGAAACTGAGCACTAATCTGATATTTATCAATTGGATATATTTGCAGAATACCTACAAGGTTTATGAAGGGCGGGGAGTAGTAGTTTTGTTGAATGGGTTTAAGGGATCTTATTGTCTCCTAAAGCTTTGTGCTTTGCTGTTGTTAGGAGTGTCCTGAATAGAGCATTTATAGAATTGAAAGGGAGTGTGCTAACCCATCTAAGAGATTAAACCTCAGGAATGAGGAGGAAGGTATTTTTTTTGGGTNGGGGGTTGGTGGGGGCTGTAGGTTTTGATTTTCACTGGTGCAAGAGGGTGTTTTGCGGGTTATATTCTTAAATTATTTTAGCTCTGCCATGTGGTAGAGTTCCTGTAGTCAGGTTATTGTCTTATGTTTTTCTATCCCTTGACTTGGTAGATGTTGCTATTTCAATCCGTGTTTTAATCTCCAGAGTCTATCAGTGGCATGGACCAGCTGGAACAAAGTTCTCAGCAAATGCCAATGTCTGTTGAGTCAGAAGCATATCAAGATGGTGAGTTTGAGAAGTGAAAAGTTGGTCTAATTCCTTTGCCTT
Source organism: Nicotiana obtusifolia (assembly GCA_002018475.1). NCBI lineage: Eukaryota > Viridiplantae > Streptophyta > Magnoliopsida > Solanales > Solanaceae > Nicotiana > Nicotiana obtusifolia. The sequence continues at coordinate 53,130 of MCJB01033485.1, read as the reverse complement.
TTTTGTTTTATGGGTTCATCCGTTGTGCTATTAACATTTTAGGGGAGAGTGTGCCAGAGAGGAGGGTCTCTCCTGAAAAGCTCTATAGAGCTGCTCTCCTAAAGAACAGATTTGCAGATACAATTTTAAAAGCTCGAGAGAAGACACTTGTTGAGGTGAGTATATCTGCTTGTTAGACTTGGTACTGCTTTTGCCTTAATATTTTGACCAGCTTGTCATTCCATCCTGTAATTTGCTATAAAGGTCGAGAAGGGCGATCCAGAGAAACTTCGTCGTGAAAGGGAGGGACTTGAGATGCGGAGGAGGAAAGGTAGCCCCCTCAAACTCCCAATATCTAAAAAGATGGAGGAAATTCTTTGCATGCATGTGAATTGGTAGCCTTATAAAGTTAATTTCCATGATCAGAGAAAGCTAAGTTGCAAGCAGAAGCCAAAGCTGCTGAAGAAGCTCAAAGACGTGCAGAAGCAGAAGCTGCAGCTGAGGCTAAGAGGAGGAGAGAGCTCGATAGAGAAGCAGCAAGGCAGGCATTACTCCAGGTGAGTAAAAACTATCCCATGTTGTAGAAGGTCAAGTGCGCATTGCACACACTTCAGCTGAAAAATCACATGAAACTTCCGTTGCTTCGTGCAGGTGGAAAAGACTGTAGAGATTAATGAGAATTCAAAATTTCTTGAGGATTTGGAGATGCTGACTGCTGCCCCACCCGAGCAATTACCTAGCTCGGTAGATGAGACCAGTCCAGATCATTCCCAGGATGCGCTAGGTAGCTTCAAATTTGGAGGCAGTAATGCTCTGGAGCAACTTGGGTTGTACATGAAGATGGATGATGATGAGGAAGAATGTGAGCCCGCTACTGTCCCAAGTGATCCTAAGGATGTTGAGCCTGAGGAAGGTGAAATTGATTAAGCTACCCTCTATCGCTAAGCTGTATCATAGTTCTTTAGAGATCACTAACAGGTTAATGACATAAATCCTCTTCCATATTGAAAGCCGAAAAAAAGAAGAAAACAGAAAAAAAAAGAGAAAAAAAAAGAAAAAGAGAGAAGGTACATACAAGGAAAAAAAGTGGAAAATATTGATTTGGCATTCAGTTTGTTATTGGATGTGGAAAAGATTTGTGTGGAAGTGCTCTGTAGTTGCTTTTCTGATTTTTCAGCTTCGTATTTTTATTTATATTTTTAATCTTATTATCCATGATCTTAGTTCATGCGGATTCAATTTTCGAGGAGACTGCCAAATTTGATAGGAGAAGACCCAAAATAGATTATGTAAAAATTATTAGAACCGAATAAAGTCGCCAAAAGGTTAACAGAATTTTGTTATTGGAATGTCGCTAGATTAGTTGGAGAAAAAGGCAAGGGACATTGACTCTATAAGGATAGACGGGGTGATTTCTCATTACAAAGAAAAAGACTTGAGGATTTGAAATAGATAGAAAGGAGTTCAATCTAAGCAAGCGTAGTGGAGGAAAAAAAAATCCTAAAAATAAGCAAGTAGTTGAATTAGTCCCTGCTAGTATTGATTGGTGTATGCTTCCCCATGTGAGAAGTGAAAGGTTGGTTTATCAGTTTGAAGATCGCTGCTGTGGGATCTAGCGGCTCCAGCCGCATTGACGATAGTCCTTCATTGCGACTTAGATTGCACGATCAAGATCAAAGTGTCCATCCGAACATTGATGTTTATGGGTGATTATCGCTTGTGAACCAATTTAAGATCAAGATCTTGTTCATCTTTTACTATGAGAAATTTTCAGTTTGGCATTAGCTAAGACTCTTTTCCAACTGTAACTTCAAATACTCCTTTTTCAAATTTCAACCAAATAATGTCCAAATCTCAGGAAGGAGAACTTTACGAGGAGACTTCTGTCGTCCTAAAATATGTTTCAATTTGGGGGTTCAAATCAGTGGCGCAGCACCTTATTCAAAGGGGTGATAATAGTGGTAGCTACAATATGTTGATACTCCATCGATCCTGCACTTGTAGCTGCAGTCATGCAGCGGATCCGGGACCGCATTGGAAGACAGGAAACGGGCCCTCCTCCAAGAACAGGAAGACCTAATTGTGGGTGCTGTCATCCATGGTCGCCAGGAAAACTAGAATATAAGAGCTTTGAAAGAAAATTAATTATGTATATGTTTACTTCTTTATTTTTTGATTCCTCTTAGCGAAAATCTATGGTTCCACCACTAGTTTGAATACACAATTTTCTTCCGTTCAAATCATCGGACGAACTTTAAAAAAAGGACACATATGGGACAGTGATCGGATTTAGATCTACTTAACTTCTTTTCCCCCCAATGATTTTGTTTCATTTCAGAGATTAACGTTCTGAAAAGTGAGAAGTTGCAAGCCAAACGGCTGACTCTTGAGTTATTTCTCGATTTTCACTCCTGTAATAGTCTATTTCTTTCGACTCCTGTAACAGTCTTATTCATGAGTTTTTTTCATTTTTAACCCGCGCCAGAAACTATTTATATTGGTAGCCGAAAAAGTATATAAAATTTGTATATAACATACATAATATATATATACAAAAAATATATATTTTTTGGCTATTATTTTGAGAGCTACAATGCAATATCATTTTTTCCTTATTCAGCTGTTCTCTGAACGAGGCTATAGCAGCCTAATTAGTACCAATTCTTAAGCTTAAAAGACTTCGAATAAACATTTACTTTAAGCAATGAAGATTCCAAAGTCTTGAACCGTTGAACGCGTATGCATCGATTTTATGTTTGATTAGAAAGACAGAATTAAACGATGACGATCACAAAGTGTTGAATATGTTTACATCTTTTTGAAGTTTGATTAGAGAGAGAAAACAAAGTGTTAAATGCCACTTTGAAAATGCTCCTGACAGTAATATAACATTAATTATAGTTACATTACACAAGAAGCAACACGAAAATGTATACTGAAATAGTACAAGCCCAAAACACAGAGAAGTATCAGAGAAACACAAAATGAGACCTCCAATTATCACCCTTTTCTCCAAAGCTGTGTGCCACACGAGAGATGCCTATGAGAAAAATTTGTAATCCTTGGCTTGAATAATGATGGTTCTTAAGCCACCAATTGGTGCTAAAACAGTCAACATTACTCCCACTATTATGCAAATCTGTAATAATTTGTCCAATTAGTTTTGGTTTTTAGCTTATAAAAACAGAATCGAGCAAGAAAACGGATATGCCCTAAGAAGCAACTTCGTGCAGCTGCTGCGCGCTTGCTTCTTGCTTTAGAAAGATTGCTCGTTAGCTAGGCCGTTTTCAATAAGGCTCGCGCTAGGCGCTCACCTTTTTTGGCTAAGCCGTATCGTATCAGATAAAATGACAATATCAAAACAGCAGAAGAAGTTGAACCGTACCCAGTTAGTAGTCCAAGAGAGACCCCATCTCTTTGGTTTGTAGATCGAAAGCCACATGATGCAAGGGAGCTGAAAGAAGGGTAAAAAAATACATTGTGTTAGTGCCGGCTATCATTTTCTCCTGTCTACACTTAGTGGCGGAGCCAGAAATTCAATAAATACAAGAATGTCACCTAGTGATAGGAGACTATCTAGCTTGGTTCGAAAAGCACTTGTTGGGTTAAATATTTATTTGTTGCTAAATGTTACGGCCTAAATGCTGAACTATTGACCCTACTTGTTCGGATGGGTGTTCACCCCAAAGTGTTCCCGGATCGCATGCATACATCCGTAAATAACTTAGTGCAACATGGAAAATTTCATTGAGAGGAATCAGCAAAGAAAAGAAAAACGGGTCTTTGAACTCCTTTACTACTATACTAGAATCTTTCCATGTCAAGGAGATTCAGTTGAACCCCTTACGCCTACCTAGCTCTGCCCCTTATTGGCACTACAAAGTCTACAAACCAAGAACATATAAGGGAACTTACAAAATAGGTTGTTGGGGCAAAAGCAAATCCTCCAAAGAAACCAAGAAGCCCCCCAAAGAAAGGGAAGATGATTCCGACAAACATTGTGAAAGCTGCAATAAAAGCAAAAGGCATTACAATGTACTCGAATTTAAAGCAACACCACTTTACCACTTCGAATTTTTATTACATGGGACAAAATGAAGGCAAGTCACTTACCAACATAAAGGTTTCTGGTAATAAACCGCAAGTACCAAGTTGGCTTGAACTTAAGTTTCTTAACAAGGTAAGTCTCAAGCATGTCAAACACCGGAATTGCATACAACTATAATAGCACAAAAATAAGCACATTTTGTTAGATAACAATGTTACACTCCACACATATAACTAAATTGTTCTAATATATATGGGAACTCAATCAACAAGAATGTTTCATGCCATGTTGCTCAGAATCGTCAAAAGTGTCGCCAAGTGTGAGTCGGATTCTTCAAAAGTAGTATATTTTTGAAGTATATGACACGGGTATGATATCATTTTCGGAGAGTCTGAGCATAATAGGTTTCTTGTAATACCTGATAGCTCCCAATAATGTGGATAACGACAAAGGCATTAGCCAAGACAATGAGCCAAGTAGGTTTCTCCAAAGAGATAAGAATGTTGTCTGATACTGAATTCCCAAATATCCAATAGCCAATAATAGCAACAGGGAAGTAACATAGAGCCACAATAATATAAGCAACAAGGACTCCTTTCCACATAGGTCCTTTAGAAGGTTTCTCAGGTGTTGAAGGGATTGTAGCTTGAATTTCTAACACAACATTATGACCTGCATATGCAAATGCCACTTCTCCCAGTCCACTGAAAAAGTTGAAAATACCTTCCCCTGTGTTTTCAGCCCTGTATTCATATTCCACATCTGGTTGCACACCCTTGTCAATTGAAGCCCCCCAAGCAATGGTACAGTAACTGTGAAGACATCATTAAGTAAATAATCTAACGGTTTAAACTTTTAGACGAGATAGACACAGACTGCGATCTGGTACTACAAGAGTAGGAAGAGATCCTCAATTCGAGTCTCACCATCGCCTAAAGGCGGATCCAGGATTTAAATTCTCTAGCGTCAATCTTTAAGGTTCTCGATATAAATTCAGTTATATTTAAAGTTATGAGTTCATATTTACTATTTTTTATAAATTTAGTAGATTTTTACACATAAAATTATACTTCGCGCTAAAAATATTGGGTTCAGTTGAACCCGGTAACATTATACTGGATCTGCCCCTGCCATCGCCCCATTATCAAAAAGAATTTCCATGTGTTTGACATATGAAAAAGAATGTGAGGGAGCGCATTGAAGACATACTTGTAAATAAAAATGTGACTTTTCTAGAGCCCGTTTGGATTGACTTATTTTAAGTGCTTTTATATCAAAATAGCTTTCATGTCATTTTGTAGTGTTTGGATAAAGTAAAAAAGTGCTTTTAAGCATTTATTTTTAAGCTAAAATGACAAAAATAAGCCAAAAGCCAAAAACTAGAATTCCTAACTTATGGCTTTTGGCTTAAAAGTCACTTAAAACAAGCCCATCCAAACAGGCTCCTAATCGAATATACATAAGTCAGAAAGTTAGGAGCGCGATGTCCTAAATATTAATGGAACAAGAACAATAACAATAAGCTAAAGGAAGTAATTACTATACCTTAAGGACATGATAGCTGCTACCAAAGACACACCAGATATGGCATTGAAGTTGGGAAGATGAGAAAGCACAAAATGGACAGAAGCAAATATCATGATGTAATAGGTCAGTTTGATATCTTTGCAATTGTCTTTGCAGACTAAATCATGGATTTTCTGGAACGATTTTCCTCCAGTCACCATATAAACAATGTCAAGGCCAACTTCAACAACCAACTGCTGAGGCACCACGATCCATAGGCCAAGCCTGTTACCAAAAGCATGCTGCCCCAACTCATGATATCTATCGAAACGTTTCCCTGGAACCATTTCATGCATCTCAACCATTTGCCATAGCGTGTATAAAGTTATAACCCAAGATACCACCATCACAGTTACACCAGGTCCCCTGATATTACGTCCAAACTCATTTCAGTAACGTATTATAAGATAGAAACTAAAGTATATGAAAAGTTAGTGTCGTTAAATAACCTAAGATAAAGATAAATGTACGTACCATCCGAGCTCCGACATAGCATAAGGAAGACCGAGGACACCAGCTCCAACCATAGCAGTAACATTGTGGAATGCAGAATACCACCATTTTGCATTCCTAGAAGAAGTAATGGGAAGCCATTCGTCTATCGCCTTTTGTTCTTCAGTTCTTCCATCAGCCTTTCATTTGATTATATTCCCATTAAACAAGGAATTGAAACATTACGTTATAAACGATTCACACAATACAGTATCAACCCAAACTCTCAATCCATGCACAAGAATGTATCATAAGATCAATTCCCATTGCAGATCCAAAAGTTTTAAATAATGAGTGCTCAAGCACCCATAACTCAATACATAGACCAGCACTGCCATTAATAGTTGCCATCCCTTGCAACTGCTATTTGTATAAACGATAATCATAATAATTATTTTTCTAAAAATTGTTTCTTTAATTAGATGTAATCTCCTAAGAAAAATCCGCGAACCATGTATCCACATTCATTTTTCATGTAAATTACAAGAAATATATAAACTAACAAATTAATTGTTTTAAAATCACTATTTCCCTAGAGAGACATGCATAAGTTTGAAAGCTAATAAGTTTGTAATATAAAAAATTATCTGAAATTCAGTGAAGAATACCACATTGTTGTCTGGTGAGGCTACCATATTGTTGTGTTACGAGGGCTTGAAAAATGAATAAGATTTACAGTTATTTGATGGAAGGTATGAAGATTGAAGCCAGATTTGAACCAGTTGTGATTATGAATTCTCAAGTTTTAACCATAACACAGGTTAATCTCTCAACAAATAACGTCTACGTACAGTTACTGAAATTTTATCGAAGAAAAAAATTTATTTTGAAAAAGTCCGAATGTGACTCCCCTCCGTTAAACTGGGTCGTTTAGTAGGCTATACTAAGTAAAATAAACGCTGTATAAAAATTTAATTCGTCCAATATAATGTTTGGTTGCTCAATTCAATTTATGCATACCTAATACATGGATTACTTATACCTCATAGGAGTGCTTAGCTAATACCAAGAAAATCAAGGGATTACTAATCCCTGCATTAACTATACCTGGATAAGACCTTAAAATTACTAAACTGCCCCTCAAACCCTTTTCTTAAATTTCTTTATATACTGAAAGAAGAATATTCAAGAGTATAATTGTAAAGAAGATTTTATACAGTTTTAAACCAAACACAAGCTTATATCATATATTGCATAGCTAATTTTTAATACAATGAACCAAACACTTGATAAAAAATAATCCCAACACTACAATCCCTGCATTACTAATACCTGCATTACTAATCCCTGCATTACTTGTGTTCGTACCAAACGACCCCTTAGTCTTTCATTTCCTCTATGCCACACATAACCTATTTAAATTCCAAAGGTTCAGATCAAGATTAACTAAAGATAAGGAATGTATATTTTACATACACAGTTATTCCAATATTCGAATTCCCAAAAAGAAACAATATTAGCTCATTTCTCGGAAATAATACACCTCTTTTTTTCTCTCTCTTATCCTACGTTCTAATGCTATTGAACTTTATGGAGAATAGAAAGAGACATTGTAAAAAAAAAAATATATGAAAGGGAGCCTATATTACTTTTAAGATTCTTAAGAACTAAGAGTAGCAAATTAACTATCATCTAGATGAATAAATGATGTTAAAGGGATAGTTTGGTCCGTGGCGGAGCTACAATTATTGAGGGGTCAAATTATAAAAAAGTAAACACACGAAAAAATTTAGAGATTGTTTGGAAAGTCACTTTGGAAATGGATTTGGGTGTAATTATACAGTTTGACGTGTTTTTTTGGCCAAGTAATTACTTGGTCAGCATGAAATTATGTGTAATTGGAGCGATGTAATTACACTCTTCAATTCTTGAGGAGGTGAGAATTGGTGGCAATTACATTGTGTAATTACAAGGTTGCTTTTTAGTTTCTTTCTTTTTTGTTTTTATTTTAATTTATTTCTTTATAACTTTTTGTTGCTATTATTTGAATTTTTTAAATTTATTTATACTTTTTAATTTCTTTTGAAATTTTAAAATATATATATGTTTTACATTATTTATCTTTTCTTTCTCTACCTTTACTTCTTGTGATTCCATGTAATAGCTTATATTTTATTTTTTTTATTTATTTTATTATTCTATTGTTTGAAACTACACCTCCTAATATTAGAAATAATGAGTCATGCAATTAAATAGGAATTCTGTTATTGAATGTGGTTATAAATTTATTATGTTTCTTAATGTTTAGTTGTAGTAGCTACTTTTATTATGTTGGAATTTGACATATGCTAGACTATTTTTTATTTTTTTGAATTTTAAAATTATGTTATATTCATGGCTCCAATTTACTTATTTAGTAGTATTGGCTCACATTGAATAGAATTTACTTGTCAAACATTTGAATAATGTTATGACATTATATTTATAAATATTAATTTATTTTATCAAACATGAGTTTCATGATATTCTTACAAAACATATATTTTTAGTTTTTGTAAGTATCTAAATTCAATATTATTAATTTAAAATATATGTAAATTGTTTTTACAACATTAGTTATAAATATATGATTACTAATTAATGTATATTCACGAAAAAAATATACATCATAAATACCAAATATAATATCATTTATACTTATAAAAATTTATAGGCATATATTTATCATATTAACTTTTAACTTTTGATAATTACTTCATTGAAAATTTAATCTAACTGTGTAATTACACTTGTGTAACCAAACAGTAAACTTGTAATTACACTGTAACTACACTATGACAAACAAACAGGTCGCCGCAATTACATAACTGTGTAATTACTAGGCTATGTAATTACTATCCTAGTAATTACACCAATTCCATTTACCTGGTGGTTTTCTAAACAGACCCTTAGAGAATTTAACATATAGTATAGACATATACATAACAAATTTTTTTTTTATCTAATTACACAATATAATTTTCGACGAGTTGTTGAGTGTTTGGATAAAGGTGGCTCCATCACTAATTTGGCCATAAAAAATTCAATTTGATAAAACAAGTTTGAGAAGAATTTATTATTAATAAATGAAACATTGAATCTGGCAAATAAGAAATTAAGAATACTATAAAAATATAGACACGTAGAGAATTGCACATTTAGGTATTGAACATTTAGGTAAATTAATACAAATTGGTCGGTGGACTTTAATACGCTGTTCTAAGCAAAATATTATTAAAAAGGAAAGAAAGAAAGTCTATATTCAATATATTGTCTATCAACAAGTTTTGGTCCACGTAGGATTGCCCAAGACCATATAAGGAGACCAAAGACTGGGATGGGCTGACTCTGATACCATAATAAATGGACCTAAAAACTAGCTTATGATCATATAAGAAGACCAAAGACCTCAAATCTCATCGATGTGGGACAACTCAACACACCCCCTCACGCCTAGGCCTGCACTCTGAAGCGTGGACAACATAAATGGGGGCCCAACATCGGTAACAATAATTGAGATGGGCTTGACTCTGATACCATAATAATTGGACCTTGGGCCTAACTCAACCCCAAAAGCTAGCTTATGAGATGGGGATTGACCAAGACCATATAAAGAGACCAAAAACCTCAAATTCCACCGATGTGGGACAACTCAACAAAAGCATAACTAAAAAAAGATTAACAGAAATTCAATTGAATTGCATAAGTCCAAAAGTAAAATAAATGATGAAAAAAAGGGAGGTGCTAATGTCTGGCAAACTTTTAGGAAATGAGATATTATTTCCCCATTATTAGAATGTTTTTAGGTTAACTTATCCTGAACCTTTTTAATTTAAATGAACAAATAGAAGTTTGGCACATCCAAAAAGAATATATTAAAAGAATGTAAATAGAGAGGATACAAAATTTTCGCCATATATATATTATTCTGCTACTTTGACTTTTTCTCATTTTTACTTTTTAGTAATTTTTGTTGTCTTTTATAGCAATGAATTAATCACAGAGACATACTGTCTCATTAAATTATAGTAATTGCTATATTCCAAATGAGGAAAAAGTGAAATCGCAGTGCTACTTAATATCTGATTCTATATAATGTACCATAATTAAATCTCTTTAAGCTCTATGAATTTCTTTTAAGTTCTTAACATTAACTTATTATATTTTTAAAATTATGAGTTTTTATATCTTCTATTATTACAATTTTAATAAATTTTTAAATATAAATTTATGCTCTTGCCAGCCAGGCAAAAGGGTTAGCCTGAAGTGATGGTTTAGCCAAAGAGAGAACGTGCAACAGTTGGATTCAGCACGCTCTTAGAATAGCTGTGAAAATCCGAACGCCTATCCCAACATGGAGAGCTTATCCACTACATCTACATAAGGAATAGTCTAGTCCAATATTTATTGTCCTTAAAATATCATATATGTACCGCTGCTGATCCTTTCTAAATCCAGCTTCAACCGAGCATACGTTTGCCGCGGGAACAGGAAGAACGGAAATTTACTTTTATGTTGAAGTCTTTCCCGTTGGAAGGTTGAGGGGCGCCTTGCATGTCTTGGAAAAATCATGCTTTGTATCTGAAGTTATTGGCCCATGATCCTTAGTGAGGAAAGGACCTAGAACAGAGAAGAGGGCCGATAGGAAGTTAAAAGCAATTCTTATTTCTTCTTTCTCGAAAACCTGATGTGAGGGGGCCCATGTATCAAAAGTATTGAATTCAGATGAACCTAATACGCATCCGTCTATGGACGGAGGAACAAGAATTTATAATTATATGTACAAGAGAGATTTTAGATTGTTCGTCTAATGCTAAATACAATATGAGAAAGCGACAAACTGCAGGCTGAACAACTTTCTTTTGTCTTGCCAGAAGAGGTATTAAACATGACAGATGGAAAGAGTTTTTTATAATTGCTTTTGTATGTATTATTAGTGAACAGGAAACAATTGGTACGTTTCAAGTGCAAAATTCACAAAATCAAAAGGAATGTAAACTAAACTGCGAGCTAATGTTGCTCACAGGGGCGGATCTACGTTGACCGTGTCGGGTGCTGAAGCACCCATTAACCCCGACGCAAACTCTGTATAATTATATAGAAAATACAGGAAATACTGTTATAAAGAACTAACAAGCACCCATTAAACTAAAAGTCTTCTGGGTGCTTTGGTTAAGAGGTGAGAATAGAGTGCACAAATATGAAGTGGTTAGGGATCGATTTTTGCATGAATAAATTTTTTTATATGGCCAGAAAGTGAGCACCCACAATCTTAAAATTCTGGATCCGCCACTGGTTGCTCATAATTTAACCCATCACAGCTATCTAGGTATACTTGGTTGTTAAGTCTCGATGACCAAGAGTGTACATCTTTTCTATTGGAAGGTAAGGTCTACGTCCCCTCCATCTCTGTATTTTATGTTATATATATGAAAATTAACACTAAGCAGTGGATTTGATTAAAAAAAAAAGAAAAAGAAAAATGTTGCTCATAAATATCTCATATTCATATTTAATCATAATATAACATATGAAAATCTGCAGAAGTCTATATTGTAAAAAGTGCTCAACCAAAACACACCAAAACAACCTTGCTAGGAAGTCCTCTATATTAAAACACACTTCAGCAGTTTAAGAAACTTAATCAGAAAAGATTTTTCCTTAATTAATTGTCTAAGAGAAAAATTTGAGAGACTTGGCTGACAAGATGATGGATCTTAAGGCGCCGATTGGTGCTATAACCATCAACAACACTCCCAGTATTATGCAAATCTGTCATTAATAGTATCATTTTAGTTGTCATTGTATATATAAAAAGCAGAATCAGAAAACTTTAAAATATGAATAATAGACTAATTTGTAACATACCCAGTTAATAATCCAAGATAGACTGAATCTCTTTGGTTTATAGATTGCAAGCCACATTATGCAGGGAAGCTGAAGAAGGAAATATAGTCAAAAATCTGCACTACAAAGTCTAAAACCAGAAAATTAAGGACAGGGAAATTAAGAGAAAATCGTCAAAAATCTCTTACGAAGTAAGTTGTTGGGGCAAATGCAAATCCTCCAAAGAATCCAAGAAGTCCACCAAAGAAAGGGATCGCGATTCCAACGAACATTGTGAAAGCTGCAATTGAACCGAAGAAAATCATACAATATATATGGGGTCGGATACGATCGAGTGCATAGGAAGCACCGGTCTTGTGTTTCGAAGATCGGTGTCGATTGAGGTCGCCCACCGGTAAATCAAGACCAGGACATCGAGAAAGGAAGTCTTGGGTCGGACATCATTAGAACGAAGTTCGAAACCGAAGCGTTCGAGGTGATATTATCGGAACCGGTCCGGGTAAAATATATTATGGTAAAAATACCAGATTCGTGTAATAGAAGGGCCGGAAATGTCGTGACTTGTAAACATCTCGGCGGAAATCACGGCCCAAATCAGCAAATACGTTGAACCCAGTGATTTTAGGAATTTTTACCTTTAAATAAGTCTTTTACCTTGTATGGGATTCTTTTCTACTCCTATATAAAGAATTCAACCCTACTGTATAGAGCACACAACATACGATCAATATAAAAAGTGTAGCATATTTTGACTGTTTTCTTCGTCAAATACTTATTTCATTCTGGTTCATTCCATCACAGCTGAATTATTCAACTTCGGCTGTTTGCTTACTTTTTTACTTATTTAATTTAGCCTTTACTTATCGTTCGTTCCTTAATTGTATCAGGCCAAGTCACGTATCCTTAATACCACATACAAATTTAATTGTTACCCGTAATTAAGGGTAAACACAATGCTTGAACTAAAAGCAACACTAAAGATGAAAGCAAGCTTTAATATCTTACCAACGTAAAGGTTTCTGGTAATAAATCGCAAGTACCAAGTTGGCTTGAACTTAAGTTTCTTAACGAGCACGGTCTCAATCATGTCAAACACAGGCATTGCATAGATCTACAACATCACAACATCAACAAAGTTTGCGTTAGTACATGTTAGGATCTAAATTATAGTACTAACTAAATAAGACTGGTTATTTTTCAGTACCTGGTAGCTCCCAATAACATGGACAACAACGAAAAAGTTAGCCATAACAATGAGCCAAGTAGGTTTTTCCAAAGAGATGAGAATGTTATCTTGCACAGAATTCCCAAACACGTAATATCCAATAAGTGCAACAGGAAAATAACACACAGCAACTACAATGTAAGCAACAACAACGCCCCTCCACATTGGTCCTTTGGAAGGCTTCTCTGGTGTTGAAGGGATCGTAGCTTGAATTTCCAACACCACATTGTGACCAGCATAAGCAAAAGCCACATCTCCTAACGCGCTGAAAAAGTTGAAAACAGCTCCCATTTTGGTTTTAGCATTGTATCCATAATCCACATCTGGTTGCGCGCCTTTCTTAACTGAAGCTCCCCAAGCAATTGTGGAGTAACTTCATCATCGCGTATTCAGTAAAAGTTAGGAAAACGACCTTGAAATAAACAGTAAGCGACAGATAATAGTTTTGTATATATACCTTAAAGACATAACAGCTGCTGCCAAAGAAACGCTAGATATTGAATTGAAGTTGGGAAGATGGACGAGACAAAAATGGACAGAGGCAAAGATCATGATAAAATGGCTAAGTTTCATATTTGTGCAATTGTCTTTGCACAATAAATCATGTACTTTCTTCAGTGATTTTCCCCCAGTCACCATATAAACAATGTCGACGCCAACTTCAACGATTACTTGCTGAGGCACTACGATCCATAACCCGAGCTTTTCTCCAAAAGCATGCTGCCCCAATTCATGATATCTATCGAAACGTTTCCCTGGAACCATTTCGTGCATTTCAACCATTTGCCATAGTGTGTATAAAGTGATAATCCAAGATAACACCAGTACTGTTATACCAGGTCCCCTGAAATTGCACCCAAACTCATTAAGTAATACTAGTGAACAAAAACTTGCACTAACTAGAGTTATATAATTGAGTTTACGTTACGTGTACTGACAGTGTAAAGAATGTTTAGCTCATTTAAACGTAGAGCAATAACCTGCAATTATCAGTTAAATTAAATTGGCACACTATCAATAACATAGAATTGAAAACTGCTACTACGTTCGAACAATTTAATTTACACACCATCTGTTAGTTACTTCTGAGGCTAATCTTATCTAGTAATAACATCTTGATCAGGTCGTTAAACGGGGCGAATGTAATGTACTGGAATATTAATAATGAGTTCAGTTGAACCCAAGACTGTCTCGATATAGGTATTAATAATCATTAAAATCTTTAAAAAAACGTGAAATTTTGAATATAGCTGTTATCAGGGGCGAACATAGCATACGAACGTGTGAACAACGGGTTCATTTGAAGCCAAGACTGTAACGACATAGGTATAATAATCACTAAAATTTTAAAAAATATAAAATTTCGAATAATATCAATTTTAAATCTTGAATTTGCCTCGGGCTATACATACCACCCGAGCTCTGACATAGCATAAGGGAGACTGAGAACACCAGCTCCAACCATAGCAGTAACATTATGAAATGTTGAGTACCACCATTTTGCATTCCTAGAAGAAGTAATGGGAAGCCACTCGTCTATTTTCTTCTGTTCTGCAGATCTTTCATCAGCCTGTCATTTGATTATATATTGCCCCTTTAATTTCTTCATAAGTGAATCCAATGCACAAAAATGTACTAAAACTTTGTCGACAGATATAGGCTAATTAATTCACACAAAATTCCAGAGAGGTCGAACTTGTACATTATTCCTTCTTCCATTGGTCTAGATTAAAAGAAACCTGGGTCCATAAGCAGTGACAATTGCCCTATGAAGATTCGCTTTCGCTACGACTCCGGTGAGTTCCCTTAACCAAGCCATTGCCTAGGAGTCGCCGGCTCATTCTTCAACAGGCACGCGGTCAGAGCCCTGGCTCCTCCCGCTGCTTGGGAGCTTACGGTTTCATGTTCTATTTTACTCCCCGATGGGGGTTCTTTTCACCCTTCCCTCACGGTACTACTTCGCTATCGGTCACCCAGGAGTATTTAGCCTTGCAAGGTGGTCCTTGCTGATTCACACGGGATTCCGCGTGCCCCATGCTACTCGGGTCAGAGCATAAGCTAGTGATGCTGTACTAAGTAAAATAATCTCTGTATAAAAATTTAATTCGTCGAATACAATATTTGGTTGCTCTATTCAATTTATGCATACCTAATACATGGATTACTCATACCTCAAAGGAGGGCTTAGCTAATACCAAGAAAACTAAGGAATTACTTATACCAGGTTTAACTATAACTGGATAAAACCTTAAAATTACTAAACCGCCCTTCAAACCCTTTTTAATACAATGAACCAAACACTTGATAAAAAGTAATTCCAGCACTACAATCCCTGCATTACTAATACCTGCATTATTGTGTTTGTACCAAACGACCCCCGAGGATTTTCCTACTAGTTTGCATCTCTTGCAATTGATATTTGCACATGCGATATCCCAAAAATTGTTTTCTAGCTATAGTCTTTTAAGAAAATTCCACCAACTACGTATACTCATTTAAAAGTTACAAAAAGAAAAATTTACACTAACAAATATAATATATAATTAATTGTACATATTATGAAAAAATTAAACTGTGATATAAAATCATCTAAAAGTAAGTAAAGGAAATGGAGTACCATATTGTTGTGTGATGAGAGCTTGAAAGATGATTATTCATATAAGAGAAATCAATTCTCTGATTATGCTTTCTTTTTTATATTGCCTTCGGTTTACTGTTTTGGAAAATGCATTAAAGAAAATATTTTCTTTAAAGTTTTTCCTTATATGCTTCTCTGCTGATTGCCTTTGTAATATTTTACAGCAATGAAAAATTTATTACCAAAACAGACAAATAGGAATATCATTCAATGCCTGACACACTCATTTCCAACCTTTTTTTTTTTTTTTTTCTGGCAAATTATAAGTTTTTATTCAAAATAAAAGCTAACCGTAAAGAAAAAGTACTACCTGCTGGCAAAGTCTCACGAGGGCATATAATCTAATAGCCATTCGGGTGTATCTAAAGGCATAGGACCCAAGCAAACACATACCGAGTTAAACCTTACCTTACCGATACTATCATTTTCAACTGTTTATTGATCATCTCATTAAACTATAGTAGTACTTGTTTTCCAAATTAGAAAGAATATGAATGCAGTGCTACTTAATATGTTATTTTATTTAGTATTTATACATATTAGAATCTTCGTTGAAATTGCAGTGCTACTTAATAGTATATATAATCAATATATATATATATATATGTATATATATATATATATATATATATGTATATATATATATATGTGTGTGTGTGTGTGTGTGTTATGTACATTAGCTTCAGGTACTTAATCAATATGGTTAATAATATGCATTTTCACCCCATTTTCATAGACGTAGTGAAAAGCAATTATTTAATCAGTTAGTATAGGTGATTATAAAATCTGATATTTAAGAAAGAAAAGAAAAATGAATAGATTTTTAGGAAAAGGGCCAAAATTGACCCTAACTTATTTGTTTGACCTAAAAATACCTTTCGTCCACCTATTTTGTAAAAATTATCCTCACTGTTATCTGGCGCATTCATAGCCTTATTTCTGACGGACCTTTGCTGACTAAAAAAATATTTTATTATATATGACATGCCAATTGCTTGTCAAAATTAAAAATCTCACTTTAAACAAAATCAGGTCCGTAAATAACCCACTCACGAACCATCTTAATCGTTCCAACCGGTCAAAATTTTTTCTTCCATATTCAACTTATGATCCAATCGTTATTTAGGTTTCATTTGTCAGATTTTCATATTTTTATTTTTATTAATTTACTATTTGGTATCCTATCCCTTTTCCTGTTCATCTTCCCCAACTTAATCGCCGACGGTTTCCCAACCAAATCACTGCCGACGAACCGTGAAGTTAGTTTGCTCTCATGATTTCAATTAACTCCAAAAAGCTACATGGTGGCACAACAAATATAACTTTGGTAGAAAGATAACTTATCAAACCATAAATTTTTTTAATTAAATCATTAACTTAATTCCAAAGAATACCAGATTTTACTCAGATTAATTTTACCAAAAAATGTTAATTTAAAAATTAAATTAAGGGCAAAAAAACTGAATGGGAGAGGGAGATCCGCGGGTGCTGAAAGGTGAAGATCTGAAAGTTGAAGCCAATGGTGGTCCATTCTTGACAATGGTGAGTTATTGTACTTTGGCCATGGAGGAGGATGATTAAATAATATATAGAGTGAGAGGACAGGGATGGAAGAGGAGAAGTTGAGAGGTGAAATTAGGGCATTTTAAAAAGCGGGTCATGGGTCGGGTATAAATATTTTGGGTCATGAAATGGGCTAATAAGTGAATGTGTGTTTTCATTTAAGCTAATAGAAAATTGACAGGTAATAAGTAATAAAACTTTTTCTTAGTCAAAATAGGGCTGTTAGTTTCCAGGGCATAAGTGGACGAAGAGTATTTTTAAAACAAAGTGAATAGATTAGGAATTTTGAAGAAATTCTTGCAACAAAAAAATTAAACTGAAAGCATGTTTAGTATTCATATCTACATTTATGTTTAGGAATTAGGATCAATTAAAAAGTGGTAAAAAAGGAAAAAGAATCAGGTGGCTGAATTATGTAACACGAGATAGAGAAAAAAATTTATATGTTAAAATTTTTCTATGTTAGGTGTGGAGCCTGATTAATATGTGATGGACTTGAATTATTTCTTTCTATTTTTAGGAAACCCATAATCCCTAAAGGTTTAGGAAAACTCATTGTCCTCATAGATTTGGGAAAGGAAAACCTATAATCCTGGTCAAATTGGGAGACCTTTCTCTTATAGGTTTGAGACTATTTGGGATCTATATATAGGTTGTACTGTTTATTCTCCTTGTATTGTAAATGCCCTTAATTATTAATATATATAAATCCCGCCACCGTGGAAGTTTACCCTAACAGGGTTTTACCACGAAATAAGTCTCTCATGTTTTTTTTTCTCTCTACCTTAACTTTTCTCTCTTCAAGATTTCTTAATCTTCTTCATCAGTTCAGAGTGTTTGAGTGAATCGATCCTAACATTCTATTGTATTAGTAGTTTGTAATGGCTAATTTGGGGTGCTAATTGAGACATAAAGCCTTCAGTTTTTATTTTTAATGTTGACTTGTTGTGTACTCATTGGTTTCAATTGTGCCTTTTTTCACCTTTGGTCACTTATTTATGGACTCATGCATGTGTGCAATAACGGTGTGTAATCAGTGTACAATTTATGAATATAGGCTAAAAAAGGTAAATAATAAATTCACGGCTATTTGTGTAAGGATTACAATTGTATGTATAATAGCCGCCCACCAGATTGTTTAAAGTAATAAAATATATGTATAATGTATATACAATATGTGTATAACTATGTATACTCCATGTATAATTTAGAAATACTGACTAAAAAAAGTAAATAGTGAATCCACCTGGCTATTCATGTAAAGATCCCAAAAAATATGTTATTTGATGGATATGACATAGATATTTTTATCCACGCATGTGTTTACACCTAATTAAATAATTGAACTTAAGAATCAACAAATCATGAAAATGTATGTTAACTGTGGACAAGTAAATAAATGAAAGCCCACGCACTTACACAAATGTAGAACGTAAGCTGTATTCAGTGGTGTAGCCACGTACAAGGAATGGTGGTCAGTTGAACACAATTCATCGAAAAACTATATATTTTGTATATAAAAAATGGTACTGTATATACAAATTAAAAGTTACTTTTCCTATATGTATATTAAATCTCGAACACCTTTAGTGAAATTTCTGGTTTCGCACCGACATGTAATCATAACTTATTATGTTGGATTCATTTCAAATGACCCTAAAAAAGTTGAAACCTGTGTCTATGATTTGAATCGTTCAAATTTTGAATCCCCTTTAAAATCCAAATTTCTCTATCCAAACGGATCGCATAGCCATTTGGAACTTGATAAATGATATACAACAAATATACAAAGCATGTTGATGTCCCCTGTTTTCTTTGTGAATTAGGACTGCTTGTTTATGTGTACTGCTTGCTTAGATATAGGATATAAGGTTGAAGCATGATAAAAATTTATTTACACTTAATTTATATTAATCCAATAAATACTTGACACATATTTTCACAATTATTATTATTATCAATAAATCAAAGTTAATTCATATACATTTTCACCTTAATTTAACACGTAGATTAATATAATTTGGTGTAAACACTCGATGCAGATAAGTTTTTACTGGCAGAATCCTTTGACCACTTCAATCAACTTACTTGGATATCTTTAACTAGATATAGATTTGGTGTTGACAAGTTCATCCTAAGAGTCCCCTACCGTCCCTGGTTTCTGTTTCTTACGTAGGGTAATGGGATGTTGAGAACAATAAAATATTAAAGTAGATGTTGAGAACAATAAAATACTAAAGTAGATATCGAATTACTAGAATAGAGATTGGATTACCTTCGTAGAAATTGAATCACCTTAGTAACGGTTGAATTATTCGCACAAAAGTCTTCCTACAAGGGGGTGCTAGACGCTCACAAAAAGCTATTACAACCGAATTGGTAAATCTTGGCTTAAAAGACTAAAAATTGAATCCAAAAGTCTAGAATGCCTACGATATCTTAGATGATTTATTAGAAAGAAAGAGAGAAATTGAGACACCCTAAGATGCCATTTGACAATGCTTTCGATATCAATATGATATTAATCGTAACTTTACACATGAAGAAAACCTGTACTGTAAAAAGTTTAAACCAAAACACACCAACACAGTAACTAGCCAGAAATTTCTTTCTGATAATAAAACATACTCCACTTCTATATAAGAAATTTAATCAGTTTCCTCTCTTTTGGCATAATCGTCGCCATTTTCTTGGACTTGAATAATGATACAAACTTCTTCTTACCAAGAAGGAGATGCCTAATTGTAAAATTTGTAGGTCTTGGCTTGTACTATGATGGATCTCAAACCACCAATTGGTGCTAAAACCATCAATAAAACTCCAAAAATTATGCAAATCTGTCATAAAAAGAACATAGTAATTGTCATTTTCAAGTGTATAAAAGGCAAAATCACAAAATTGAAACTACCAACGGCAGATTAAGTAAGTTGCACCATACCCAATTAGCAATCCAAGAGAGACTCCATTTCCTTGGCTTGTAGATTGCAAGCCACATGATGCAAGGGAGCTGAAGAAACAAAAACCAAAGCTTCCCAATAAGACATCTGAAATCTACACTACAAAGAGATTGGAAAAAATCTTTTGTAAATCACTTACAAAATAAGTTGTTGGGGCAAAAGCAAATCCTCCAAAAAATCCAAGAAGCCCCCCAAAGAAAGGGAAGGTGATTCCAACAAACATTGTGAAAGCTGCAATAAGTCCAAAAGCATTAAGATAAGGTTTTGTAAATTCTAAGTACTTCACATTTTTAGAGTAAATGAAGGCAAGTAACATACCAACATAAATATTTCTGGTAACAAATCGCAGATACCAAGTAGGCCTGAACCTAAGTTTCTTAACAAGCACAGTCTCGAGCATGTCAAACACTGGCATTGCATAGATCTACAACATCATAAGATAAACAAAAACATTTTGTTAGGTAAAGGTGTACGCCTGCAACTAAAAATAACTGTAACTTTCCGATTTAGATCAGAACCAGAACATCGATCATACCTGATAGCTTCCAATAACGTGAACGACGACAAACATGTTAGCCATGACAATGAGCCATGTAGGTTTGTTCAAAGACACGAGAATGTTGTCTTCTACAGAATTCCCAAACATCCAATAGCCAATAAAAGCAACAGGGAAGTAACAGAGAGCCACGACTATGTAAGCAACAACAACTCCTCTCCACATAGGTATTTTCGAAGGTTTCTCAGGTGTTGAAGGGATCGTAGCTTGAATCTCCAAAACCACGTTATGACCCGCATATGCAAAAGCCACTTCTCCCAATCCACTCAGAAAGTTGAAAATAGTTCCTGACGTGCTGTGAGCCTTGTACCCGTAATCTACATCCGGTTGTACACCCTTCTTTACTGATGCCCCCCAAGCAATTGTAGAATAACTTCATTGTCCGACATAAAAAAACACGTTAGTAACAGTATCAACATTTAAAGAAGTGAACAAATAAGCAAATTTCTAACTTATTTTAGTAGCTTTTGTGAAGGGGATTTTGCCTTTTGGTTTAGTCGAATCTTATCTTAGAGAAGGTCAGGGGCTCACTGTTTACTCGTTCTAACTGGTATACATAAAATATACATTGAGTATACACATATTAGACATGATTCTTGGGGGGGGGGGGGGGAGGAAACAGTAAGCTAAAGATAAATATCTATACCTTAGGGACATTACTGCGGCAGCCAAAGAGACACCAGATATGGAATTGAAATTGGGAAGATGGGAAAGCACAAAATGAACAGAGGCAAATATCATGATGAAGTAGGAAAGTTTAATATCTTTGGTGCAATGGACATTGTCTGCGTTTTTTGTGCAAACCAATTCGTGGACCTTCATCAGTGATCTTCCTCCGGTTACCATATAAACAATGTCAACACCAACTTCAACAATTAATTGTTGTGGCACAACAATCCATAGGCCAAGTTTTTCTCCAAAAGCATGTTGTCCCAACTCATGATATCTATCGAAACGTTTCCCCGGAACCATTTCGTGCATCTCAACCATTTGCCATAGTGTGTACAAAGTAATAATCCAAGATACTACCATCACTGTTACACCAGGTCCCCTGAAGTTACAGCACTGTCAGTGTGTATAACTTAAATCTATTGCCGATATCGTCTGGCAATAGTGTCTTGATAATTTTTATGTATTGAAAAGGATAAAAAGAGAGAATTGTACCATCCGAGCTCTGACATGGCATAAGGAAGACTGAGAACACCAGCACCAACCATAGCAGTAACATTGTGAAATGCAGAATACCACCATTTTGCATTCCTAGAGGAAGTAATAGGGAGCCACGCATCAATTGCCTTCTCTTCTGCAGTTCTTGTATCGACCTGTCATTTGATTATATTTCCAATTCTAAGTTGAATTTTACAAAGATTTGATCATAAAGCTGAAGACGATAAACACAGTGCAGTAGCAGACCAAAAAAATATAGTAAAAAATATAGCAAGTAATTTACAACAATCTGTTAACTACACTATTGCATATCAAAATTTTTTATACTGTCAGTGCATATAACTTAAGTTTGAAAAGTAATTGCTTTAAACAATAAAATGCAATGACAAAGAAACTTCCCAAGACTTCATAGGTTCTGCAGAGCCACTCAAAGGATATTTTCGTGATATTCAAACCATTTTTTTCAGCTAATTAAAACATTTCTTCTGATTGTTGTAAATGGATTCAGATGCAAGTAACGTGAAATTCGGCTTAAAAATACTGGAAAAAGACAAAAGAATTTTAAATCCATAATCCATGTGACCCACTAGTAATAAACTAATAGTGCGTCTTATTAGCAGTTTGTATAATATGGAAAGTCAACTGAAAAGTTGAAATGATTTGCCTATCGCACGTCTCTATCAACTTGCCGGGTATTTAACGTCGTGATTCTTGAATTATCCCATGTGGGATTTGAGATATTTAGTCTCCTTATATAGTCTTGAGCAATTTTTATCTCATAAATTAGTTTTTAGAGTTGAGTTAGTCCCAAGGTCCATTTATTATGGTATCAGAGTCTGGCTCATCCCAATTATTATTACCGATATTGGACCCCCATTTATGTTGTTCACGCTCCAGAGTGCAGGTCTGGGCGTGAGGGGGTGTGTTGAGTTGTTCCATATTATAAGGTCTTGAGCAATCCTTATCTCATAAGCTAACTTTTGGAGTTGAATTAGGCCCAAAGTCTATCTATCGGTCATTAATTTATTTATTTTTGAAGTACCCTACTCATCTAATGTGATGTACACACATGCACGTCAACCATTTAACACATAGCTTAAACTTAATTTAAAGATCGAAATTAAATCACCATATTCGAAGGAAAAAAAAAATAGAAATGATATAAGTTTGACTGGTTCAAGATTGATTCTAGACCACCAAACAAACAAGAAAAAGGTTGGAAAGTTCACATTTTTCTCATTAACCAAAGCTTCTTTGTTTCGTAACCCGAACTGAGAAAAAGCTGGAAACAATAAAATGATAAATGAACACAGAAATTAGAGATAGGTTTACTTCAAGATCTAAAAAACTCAAATATTTAGCAAATCTCAAACAATATTTATGTAAATTCTTGATATCCACATCATATAAAGTTTTTATATAAGATATTTTTACACTATCAAATAAACTAAATGACATATAACTACATGTAACTCTGATCATATCCAAAATGTAGGAAGAATAATCAAAAATGAGGAAAGCTAACAGGTAAAATATATTTGATATTGTAAAAATTCTTTACCGTTATCTTATTGTTTCTATGTTCTTTCAACAGTTGTGGCAGTTATTGTATTTAGTAAACTTGTATCAGGATTCATAGTTGCTCATGACTTGTGACATCCCGGTTTGGGCTGTGTCGGGATGATTTCTATTATGGTTAACTATATTTCCGCGAATTATTTGCTATTAAATCATGCTTATATTGTTTCATGTTAATTAACTGCTTAAAATGAGATTTTGGTTAAATTAGTTGGCCTTATCTTCACGAGAAGCGCCATCACGACCGGGTTCGGGGTTACGGTCGTGACTACTATCGATGTATATAAGCTAAATTCGTACATGTTTGCAGAGAGACACAGAGAAAACTAAAGAGAGAGAGTTACCTTGTCATTGTTGTAGTTGGGATCTGAGGGAGCTTGAGTTCCCATGGCTACAGGTTATGGAATTGTGGTTGTAGATATTAAACTTCCCAAGTATTTAAAAATGGAAGAAACCGAGGAGATGAAGAGGACAGAAAACTGAAAACTATAGAAGGAAAAACTGAACACTACGAAAAATATCGAAGCTGTGTCTTATATAAACAAAACTACATATACTCTTAGCTGTGAAAATTACTATGAATTCTTAGTCGTTAGCTGGTTTAGTAGTATATAAAATGGGGAAAATAAATCCAGATAGGACCTTATTATATATAAATTAACAAGTAGGGATTGAAGGTGACGTTTTTGTTTGACTTTGAATTTTAGAAAAAAAAAATACTAGTAGTCATGAACGAAGGCGATGAATTTGATACTACTGTAATAGTATATTGATAAATGGACCAAGGGACTAACTCAACCTCAAAAGCTAGCTTATGAGATGAGGATTGGTTAAGATCATATAAGGAGACCAAAGACCTCAAATCTCACTGATGTGCGACAACTCAACACCCCCTCACGTCCACGCCTGCACTCTGGAGCGTGGACGACATAAATGGGGGCCCAACATCGATAACAATAATTGGAATGGGACTTGCTCTGATACTAACATAAAGCTAGCTTTTGGGGTTGAGTTAGGCCCAAGGCCCATTTATCATATATATA
>MCJB01033485.1:11086-27882 GCA_002018475.1 Nicotiana obtusifolia | reverse complement strand
ATATATATTTTTTTTTTTTTTTTTTTTTTTTTTTTTTTTTTTTTCTAAGTCTCCAATTTCTTAATTATATGGCACGACCCAAAATCCCTCCGAGAAAGTCGTGATGGCACCTAATATCTAAAACTAGGTGTGCCTAACACATGCTGAGCACTAATGGAATTTAACTAGCTTAATTGCAATAAATTAAATAATTTTCGTAACAACATAGTCAAACCAACCTCAGTTACAAAATTTCAAAATCGATAGTACAAGTCACAAGCCTTTCTAAGAGTAACTATAAATAAGGAGTACATTATTGTTCCGGAATAATAGGAGACAATGGAAACAAAATACAACAGAAGGTGACTTCGGGGCCAATGAACGTCGAACAGGTATACCTTGAAGTCTCCAGCAGTGCAGACATAGGTCTCCAACCAACTCAATCATAAGTAAAGGTACATCTCCACAAAATGTGCAGAAGCGTAGCATGAGTACGCTACAGCAGTACCCAGTAAATATCAAAGCTAACCTCGGTTGCTTTGTATGGATTGAAGCAAACACCCAAACAGTGGAATCTTAAACTAACAGAGGCACTTCTAGACATGGGCTTTGCTCAAAGTCACTATGACTATTCCTTGTTCACCAAAAGGACAGGTGCTGATCTTGTGATCATCTTAGTTTATATGGATAATTTGTTGGTAACTGGTAGCAATTTACTTCTCATCCAGCAGGTCAGAAAAGATTTGCAGGAGAAGTTCAAAATGAAGGATCTAGGGGAGCCCAAGTATTTCCTTGGTATTGAATTCTCAAGGTATCAAGAAGGTAAATGTGCTAAAGGAAATTTGACCTAAAATTGGTGTCTGAACTTGGCTTAGCCGGAGGAAAACCAGCTCCTACACCTCTTTAGTTTAATTAGAAACTCACTTCTGTTGAATTTGATCAAGTGGTAAAAGACAGTGACTCTAAAGATGTGCTTGGGAGGCTTTTGTATCTAACGATGACAAGGCCGGATATAAGCCTTTGTAGTTCAGGTACTCAGCCAGTTTTATGCACGTACCTAAAGCTTCTCACATGGAAGCTGCTAGAAGAGTAGTGAAACACATCAAGTCTACACCTGGACTTGGTATGTTCATGCCAACTGGAAGTTGCAATCAACTAATAGCCTATTGTGATCCTGATTGGGGAGCATGTGTGGAGTCTAGGAGGTTAGTCACTGGATATGTAGTTAAATTTGGAGAAGCGTTGATCTCCTGGAAGTCAAAGAAACAAGGGACAATATCTAAGAGTTCAGCTGAGGCAGAGTTCAGAAGCATGGCAACCACAATAGCTGAAATTGTGTGGCTGGTAGGACTATTCAAGGAGTTAGGAGTGGATATTGTCTTGCCTGTGCCTCTACATCGTGACAGTAAAGCAGCAATCAAAATTGTTGCACATCCAATATTTCATGAAAGGACTAAACACATAGATATTGACTGTCACTTTGTAAGAGAAAAGTTAGTGTAAGGTCTAATTCAAACTCAGCATGCTGGAACAACAAAACAGATAGCAAATGTGCTGACAAAGGGTCTGTGCAAACCACAACATGACTACCCACTAAGCAAGTTGGGAATGAAGAATGTATTTCATCTCTCAGCTTGAGGGGGAGTGTTGAGAGCTATAGACCCCACCTATTTAACTAGACTATAGTTGGAAGAGTAGTTAGTATTACACTATACTATAGTTAGTTGTTGAGTTAGTTATAACAGACACATGTATAAATAGTAGTTTAGATACGCAGATCAATATAACAGTGATGAGTTCTGTTTTGTGCATTACTATGAAGTAACTGCTTCCTTCTTTTTTTTCTTATTTTTCTTCGCTGCCACAGCTGAAGCTTCATGATAAAATATATGTAAATGCTTAATTTTAAATTTAATAACTACGACGAACAATAAGTTCAGAACTCATAAATTTTATATTATGAATTTAGCCCTGGGTGCATATGTTGTAATATTGTTGAGACAGCAAATCAATTGCATGACGGTACAAACAAGAATATTGAAGCTTAATTAAAGCAATGCGGTCTGATTCTTTTTGGAGCGGCTATTTCTAAGTGGCTACACAACTTTCGATTTTCATTCTTTGTGGTCGTACATATACTACATGTTTATCTGAATTTTATTTTTCTTTATATACGAATTTAACCTTAGCCTCAGCCAAAAGATAAGAAAAAGGTATATAGTATTACTATATATATAATATATACGAATGTGGCATGCAGTTTACTCTCTTTAACCAAACATAAGTATGAAATGTTACTTTCTCTTCTAAAAAACCTAGGATCAAAATGAAAAATCTCTGTAGTTATCTTTTGGATATACTTTGGCATTGATTAGGGAGTTGAGGCGGATCAGAATTTAAAGATAATGGGTGCATATTTGTATTAAATATATACATAAAAATTTTATCGAACTTTACGGGTGCCGACAGGGGCGGATCCACACTATCAACACCGGGTGCTGAAGCACCCATTAAACCCGACGCAGACTCTGTATAATTATATAGAAAATACAGGGAATATTGATATAAAAAACTAGCTAGCACCCATTAAACAAAAAGTGCTATGGGTGCTTTGGTTAAGAGGTGAAAATAGAATGCACAAATATAAAATGGCCAGGGATCGATTCTTGCTTGAACCAATTTTTTTATATGGTGCGAAATAATTTAAAAAAATGGCCAGGGATCGATTCTTGCTTAAGAGAATGAGCACCCACGACAGCAAATTCCTGGATCCGCCACTGGGTGCCGATGATCTCATATTCAATAATATAGGTCTTCCTCAGTTAGGGAGTATTATCTATTTCTGGTAGTCAACCTTAATTTAAGTTGTTCATCGTATTCACGCCATCCTTTCTATCCATCGTAATGTCCTATTTAATTTATTGAAGTGCGTTTCCCGTGCAAGATATTTAAAAAATGGTCCAAGCTTACTTATCCTAAAGAAAGTTATTGATTACTCATTTAGAAAAAAAAGAGATAAATAATAATTAAGTCAAATACTTCTTCTTATTAATGTTACGAAATAACTTTATAGTGATTATAAGGAAACTTGCATGACGGAATAATTTTTTTTCAAAAAAATTGTGTGTCTAACTTCGTAGCAGTATTGGATATCGGTTAATAAAGTTAGGTTTTGATGAATATATACTTGCAATATAATATACTTGAATGGGGTCGAACTGAGACTGTTTGTGTAGGGATAAATCGGTTTCGAATTTATTAGCTTGGTATCAATCATAACTACTGCTCGATTGGCCAGGATCGAAGGTCGAGACCGAACACCATCGAATCGGAACTCGAAACCATGATACCTGATATGAGATCGTCGAGGTCGATTATGGGAAATGTCCTAGGGTAAAATTATCAGATATGCGTAACGGAAGGGCCGGAGATCCCGTGATACGTAAATATCTCGGCGGAAATCAACAAGGCCGTTGAAATCAGTAAATCAAGGGACTTTTTACCTTGTAAATAGATTTTTTACCTTGTATAAGAATTACTCTCCCCCCTTCCCCCCTATATAAAGGGGCAATGCAATTATAAAAGTGATCTCGTAAAACAATTATCAATATATAGAAAAGAAGTCTGCTCTTATTATTTTTTATTCATTTGATTCATCTTTGTTCATCTTAGAGAAATCAATCAAGGCCAAGCTATTCTACACTGATGGTTTGCATTCTTTCTCAATTTATTTACTAAAAGTCTCTATTCTATTATTCATTATTTGTATCAAATCAAATCACGTGTCCTTAAAATCATATACAAATTTAATTGTTATCCGAAGCCAAGAGTAAACAATACTCTACTAGCTTCCTTCTTTTTGTTGATTAATTTGACTAAGGATCTTTTAGTGGAAGTCATGACTTCTAAATTCAAAGCATAAACAATACTCTACTAGCTTCCTTCTTTTTGTTGATTAATTTGACTAAGGATCTTTTAGTGGAAGTCATGACTTCTAAATTCAAAGCATATGAATATGAAAATAAACGGCATCCAATTTAAAAAAACTCCAGATCGAGTGTACACATTTGACGCCATTAAAGTTGGCATCTAGCTTTGTTTTGCTGTCATCTTCTGATAACTGTGCTCTCGTTGACTTCTTATTTATTTTTTTGAATCATATATTGACGGAATCTGCCGTTAGCCCAACCAGATTCCTTTGAATCAGGGAAATGAATTTCTTTTTTTTCCATTTATTTTATATTATTATAGTACATAGTAAGGGCTTAAGATTATGTTATACAAAATTGACATAGTAGTAGTAGTTGTTGTTTTACTAATGTGATTTAAATAAAATTAAACCATTTATTCTTTAACAAGTAGTTTTGTTTACCCTAGATTACGAGTAACAATTAAATTTATATGTGGTTTTAAGGATATGCGACCTGATTTAATACAGTTAATGAATAAACAGAAATAGAGATTAAATTAGTAAACAAGAAAAAAACAAACCGCCAAGATTGAGTGATCTTGCCGTGTTAGAGGCCCTTTGAAATATAATATGAAGTAGACAGATGAGCAAAGGTAGAGTATAGCTTTTTTATATTGATTGTATATCGTTTTCCTTTTACAAATGGGATTGTGTGCTTATATAGGAAAGGTGAAAAATTCTAAACAAGATAAAAATTTCATTTACAAGGTAAGATATCCCTAGAATTTATGGATTCAACGTCTATATTGATCTGCGCCACAATTCCCGCCGAGATGTTTGTGTATCACGAGATTTTCGGTCCTTCAGTTACGCGAATCAGATAACTTTACCATAGTATGTTTTACCCTGATCGGCCTCGACGATTTCACTTCGAGCGCTTTGGCTTCGATCTTCGTTCAGACGACATCCGGTCCCGAACTTCTTATGTTTGATATTTCGGTCTCGACCCCCCGGTTGGTAGCTCCAATCGACGTTGGTCGTCGAATCCCAAAACCGATATTTCCTATATAAGCGATCAGGTTCGACAAATGAAATATTTAATTTGGCATTTGAAACTTAACATGGTCTTCCTAGAATTTGTTTTCCAAAGCTTCAATTTTGAAACGTAACATCACTTAATTAGTAATTTGATCACGTCTATTTATATTGCTAATTATAATTAAGGACCAACCAAGCTGGAATATAGTGTGAGCATAATCTGCCGCACACGAAATATTGAGTTACCTATTTGCAGTGTATAGCTCTTTGTATTGCAATTTTGCTTTTTCACAATTAGGTAGCAAGTTTACTAGTCAACTTCTCAAGTGGAAAGTGGAGTTAGAGATTTGTGGTAGTGTGATAGTACTTCTTCATCCTTAATCAGATGTCTAGGATTCGAACTTTAAATATGAAATTGTCTTTGTTAGAGAGCGTGTTATCATCAAATCTGAAACTTTTCTACGAAAATCCGAACTTACTCAGACTCAATGCAGATACTGAACACCTGATGAAAAATAAAGATGTAATATAAAATAGAAATGTGGAAAATTGTGTGCGTTCATACTCCATAAAGAGCACAGGCTGAATTTTCCAAGAAGTGATACAAGTAATGACGTTTGAGTGTGGGGAAATCTTGAATTACGCTCATCAGTCATCATCTCAAAGTAGCAGTTGCTTTTTAGTCTATGTTTTTTATCCCAAATTCGCTAGTCCAATTGGGAGTAAAAATTATATTAGTCAGGGTCAAGATAAAGTGCTAATTGCAAAATTAACTTTAGACTAGAGTTGCCGTATTTTAAAGTGTCGTTTAATACGAACACAAGTAATGTAAGGATTAGTAATGCAGGGATATGTTGAGATTATTTTTTATTAAGTATTTGGTTTATTGTATTAAAAATTAGCTATGCAATGTATAATCTAAGCTTGTGTCTGGCTTAAAACTGTACAAAATCTTCTTTACAATTATAGCCTTGAATATTCTTCTTTCTGTATATAAAGAAATTTAGGAAAAGGGTTTGAGGGGCGATTTAGTAATTTTAGGGTCTTATCCAGGTATAGTTAATACAGGGATTCGTAATCCCTTAGTTTTCCTGTATTAGCTAAGCCCTCTTATGAGGTATAAGTAATCCATGTATTAGATATGCGTATTTAAATTGAGCAACCAAATATTATATTAGACGAATTAAATTTTTATACAGATATTATTTTACTTACTACAGCCTATCAAACGACCTCTAAAAGATAGCGACAGCAACCCTGCCCAAAAAATACGTCTGTATTGACTTTAATTTGCTATTTTCGTTAATAACATCTAAGTAAGTGATTGCTCATCGTAAGTTTCCTCACATTGTCTCATTCTTGATTTTACTCTTTAATGATACAATTAATTGCCCACGAAAAAAAAGAGAAGAAAACTGAAATAAATCCTAGAGAAAAGAAGAACTTTGGAAAAGGCAAAGAAATATGAAAAATGATGTTTGTTGTATAGATAAATTCCCCTTTTCTTGTTTTGGGTTCCTACTAAGTAGAGGATCTAGAGCATAAACTATAGGTTCACAGATATTCAATAGTTTTGTATTCAAACTATGTATATATATATTGAGGAATTTATTAAATATTTATAAATATTTAACTAAATATTTAATTATTATTATTATATATTGATTTGGAATCGTGATAGAAATTCAAAAACTGAGCCTCTTATTTTGATTTCTCAAACCGAGAGATTCATGAATTGGGATCCTGATGCATATAGATACAAATGGTCCAATGGGAACAAGAATTTCCAGGAACATTTGGAACAGTCCGTTTCGGAACAGAAGAGCCATTTTCAAGTAGTGTTCGATCGATTACGTATTAATCAATATTCTATTGATTGGTCTGAGGTTATCGACAAAAAAGATTTATCTAAGCCACTTCGTTTACTTTCTACTCATCTGCACCGACGGTCGCTCCGCCCAAGCTCACGCCCAAGGTTTTGCAGCGATCGTCGCGCCCTCCTACTTATCGGGGCCTGGTACTTGCCCCGACGGCCGGGTGTAGGTCGCGCGCTTAAGCGCCATCCATCTTCGGGGCTAGTTGATTCGGCAGGTGAGGAGTACTTGGTCGTACAAGGGAAGCAGATATTTGTAGTAGCTAACAATTGTGGACTTGTCAAACTTGTTGGTCAGACTGGTTTAATACAAGTCAACTAAGCATCTTCCATGGAACTAGAATTACTGCAACTTGATAAACTTAGACGCAACTTAACCCTTTTGATTTGTGTTCAGATCTCTGACTTTTCTTCCGCCATTGATTCATTTACAAAAATTGTCCCCAACTTTCCACTTTTGTTTCTAAATTCTAAAAAGTAGTGCAAAACCAGAATTTCTCCCTATTCTGTTCACATTCCATGGAATAGTTATAAGATAGTCTAGTGATCAAGAAATTATTCTTTTTGAACCATAGTGTCACGAGTTCAACTTTTACTGGCCTCTTGTTGTTGCAGTCTAATTGGTTTCTGCTCTCACTTGATAATCATATGCAAAATAATAATAATAATAATAATTGATAAATGGATCTTGGGCTTAACTCAATCCCAAAAGATAGCTTATGAGATGAGAATTGCTCAAGACCATATAAGGAGACCAAAGACCTCAAATTCCACCGATGTGGGACAACTCAACACACCCCCTCACGCCCAGAGGTAACAATAGTTGGGATGAGCCTGGCTCTGATACCATGATAAATGGACCTTGGGCCTAAACATGATAAATGAACTTTGGGACTAGCTTTTGCGGTTGAGTTAGGCTAGTCCATTTTTCATGGTATCAGAGCTAGGTCTATCCAAATTATTGTTACCGATGTTGGACTCCTATATGTTGTCCACGCTTCAGAGTGTAGGCCTGAGTGTGAGGGGGTGTGTTGAGTTGTCCCACATCGGTGGGATTTGAGGTCTTTGATTTTCTTATATGGTCTTGAGCAATCCTCATCTCATAAGCTACTTTTTGGGGTTGAGTTAGGCCCAAGGTCCATTTATCAATAATAATAATAATAATAATAATATGCTTAAATGTCCAAGTTCTGATAATGCTGATAAAATATAAAAGTTCAATTGCTTATATCGCAGGCTTCATAGTTGTCTTTATCCTAACGAGGATAATGGCAAAGAGAAAAGGAAAGGATTATCGATTTTCAAAGGTTTAGAAATTGCAAAATGCCGTGACGAATTTACTGATGGAATTTATTATTTTTACATTTAAGTCCAAAGTCTTAAAAAGTTGTGGTATCACGTAATTAACGAAAAGTGCTTACTTACGTCAACGTATACACCAAACTATACTAACTTAAAATAATGTGTGCTAAATTAAAAAATATTATATATATATATATATATATATCAATTATAATTTAATAATATAAATTTATGTATGAATACATATTATTCATTTTTTAGCTTAGCTATAAATGCTAAGTGCAAAGAAAAAATTTCAAATGGATGGCCTTGAAGGTGATCACTTTGGAGTTTTATTAAGGTCTGCTTGAAATTAGTTTGTAAATGTGCGACTAAGAGTTTGTTTGGGCAAGGCCAAAAATATTTTTTTTGTTAAAAAATAATTTTTTTACAAATTTAAGGTATTTGGCCAAAATAAAAAAGTACTTTGGAACAGCAGTAGAATCAGTTTTCCTGCTCACAGGGAGAAGCTACAACTTCTACCTTCTCAAAGAAGCAGAAGCATAAAATTAATTTGTTCTAGACAAAAATAACTTTATAATAAATTATATTTTTCAAATTATCCCTCATTAATGTAATATTTTTCTTTTCTTTCTTCTTTTTCTTTTTATTTCTACAATACATTTCTTCACTTTTTATTCTCTTTCTCCTATTCCTACGAGTAGATTTTAAATTTATATTGAATGATGTATTTTGATATATTTAAATTATCATGTAAACAATAAATAATAGCAAACACTCAATATTATTGCTTTGGAATGGCTATATTTTATATTGATTGAAATTTTTAATTTATATTTTGACTTTACATTTTATATTTTAATTGGACTTTTAATAAATGTTTAAATTTTTTTTCTGAATAATACTAATCGCAAATTGAACCTTTAGTGTCTTTTTTCGTAATTTGATTCGTAAAAGTGCTTTTTTAAAAATTAGCCAAACATAATGAGCTTGCAAAAAAATACTATTCAGACGATTTGGCCAGATACAAATTACTGTTTTATAAAATATTTTTTCAAAAAATACTTTTAAATAAAAATATTTTTCAAAATAAATAATTTTTGCCAGCTTGATCAAACGAGCAATAAACTTAGTTGAGCTAGTGGATTTTTACTTGGTTAAAGTTTGTAAATTCTTTGCCGTGACGTGTAGCCACTAACTTTCCCACCAATAATTCTGAACCATTTTCTTTTCCTTTTATTCAAAGACCTTGTTTTGTAACTAATGAAGTAAATGTCTTTTTTATTTCTCAGGCCATTGAGAATTATGTGGTGGATTTGGACATCACTAAAGTCATAAAGAAATAAACAAATAGAAGTAAATTTACACAACTCAAAGATACGCTAAGTGATAATTATGTGTACTAGTCTCTACTTGCTAAAGATGCAGGACTTTGAAAAATAAAATCTTGAAAGGGTGTAGCATTTTACGGGGTTTGACAAATTGATGAATGGGGTTTATTCTTTATGATATTTAAAACTTTTATTTCAATTTGAGCTCATTTGGTGTAGATTTTGTGTTGAATTATGTGTTAAATTGTTTAAACTCGAATAACAAATTTCTATTTTTGAGCATATGACCTTCAGACAAAAACGTCTTAAATGCATGCAAAAAAATTGGTTGTACTTCAGACTAACTAATCTTAACTGCACATTAAGTGTAATTCTGCACTTTGAAATTTACACTACATAACTTTAGAAGCGATTTTCTGAAGTTTGCACTATCGGGGGGAGCTTCATATGCACACATTACCCGAAAATTTGTAACTTAGATTTAAGTTTATACTGTTACGAGTAGAACTTCAAACGCAAAACTACTCGAAATTTCTAACTTCGAGCACGAATTTTTGGAACTTTAAATGTCGTTTGAAGTGTGTTCCAAAGGGGGTTAAGTTATCATTTTTGTGTAATACGGGTATTAGTTCAATGGTGGCCCCAAAATC
Source organism: Nicotiana obtusifolia (assembly GCA_002018475.1). NCBI lineage: Eukaryota > Viridiplantae > Streptophyta > Magnoliopsida > Solanales > Solanaceae > Nicotiana > Nicotiana obtusifolia. The sequence goes on along the minus strand of MCJB01033485.1, from coordinate 17,799 downwards.
AGGTATATCTGCACTTCCCCCAATCCTATTCTTTTGGACAAGTTACACATTTGGTCGATTGGCTAAAAATAGTTATATTTGCTAGTCAAATAAACAAAAGATATGATAAAATATGTATATTATACATTAATATACACAAAATATACATTTTGTGGCTACTATTTTTTTGGAACAGCTATATTGTATAGTTTTCCCTATTCCTCCTTTGGGCACCATGATAGGCAATGTAGTTCCAAAGCCCAAATTCGGGCCCAAGTACCAGGGTGGACTACCAAGAAAGCTGCTTTATTCTTAAAGGAATTGACAACTTTGTTAGTCTCATTTATGCATAATCTCACAAAGGCTATGCTTAAACTCACGTAAAAGCATGCTTATTATACAACTTTTTTCAAGGAAAACTTGCACACAACTAAGAACTGGGGCGGATTTACGTTAACCGTGCCGGATGCTGAAGCACCCATTAATCCCGACGCAAACTCTGTATAATTATATAGAAAATACAGGGAATACTGGTATAAAGAACTAGCAAGCATCCATTAAACAAAAAGTCTTCTGGGTGCTTTGGTTAAGAAGTGAAAATAAAGTGCACAAATATGAAGTGGTTAGGAATCGATTCTTGCCAGAGAGGAGCACCCACGACCTTAAAATCCTAGATCTGCCACTGACTAAGAAAGCTTCATAAATCAGTTCTAAAGGTCCAGGAAATCTCTTTAAGTTACAACTCATAGAGGAGTTACACAATGTAATTAAAACATCAAACAGATTTACATTTCTTCTAGAACAAAGAGACTAAGACATGGAAATTTTAGTAGCTACTACTAAACTATAGGGACATGTAGATTTCTTGAGGATGAAACTAAGAGCTCACGAAACTGCCAAATTACTGAAGTCCCAGTTTAAAGGATCAAGCTGTGGATAGGACAGAACGCTCATAAATTTCATATGGCTGCAGCCTACTTGAAGTAGCTTCAACAGTTGGTTCTGAAGCACCAAAACACAAGTATTGGTTCACCAAACTTTTGTTTCCAGTGATGTGTTTGAACGTCGAATCTGATGATTTAGCTCGTACGTGATTAGAACAAGAAGCTCTAGCAAGCTCATTCTCAATTTGGGTGGCTTTTTGTTGGTCCATAGAAGTATGTGAAGATATTGACGAAACTGAGAATGAACTAGAGCACGATGATCTACGACGGACACTAAGATGTGGTATTGCCAGCATAACACCATTTACTAGCCCGGATGCAAGTTTCTTTTTCGCTGTTGGACTTGGAACGTTACTCCTAACGGAGAGTGTTCGTTTGTTGTTTGGAAGAGATGAAGGCTTGGAGAATCTTTGTCGAAGAGGAACGGGTGCTGCTTCTGAATTTCTAGCAGAACTATGATCCACAAATTTCTTGTCTCCTTTCCTTATTTTTGGCCAATGGAAAAAGCGTTTCAGCCTTTGTGCAGCATTATTTGCAGAACTTGGTTTACTCCCATTTCTAGGACAACAACTTTCAGTACTCAAATTGTGTTGACTTTGTTCTGTTGGGATGCTCAGCTCTGAGCTTTCATAGCCATCGCGCTCAATCCCCGTGTATAAGAATATTTCAGTATCAGATAGTCTGAATGAAGAGCCAGGACTGCCACCTATGCTTTGCATTTTTAAGTGTGATGCTACGGCTCTCCTTGCTGAATAATCGTGATGACTTAAAATTCCTCCAGCAGAGATCAATTGTTTTGTAAGGAGTTCTGATGAAGCAGAAAGTGGGCGTTGCCTGAGGATATCAAGTGGTGTCATTCCATCCTTATCGCGAGTGTTGACATTAACAGCAGGGACAGTCATTAGTAATTCCACAAGTTCAGAATGAATGTTCCCAGTGACAGCTAAATGAAGCGCGGTTCTACCATCATTATTTTCAGCATTAACAATTTCTTCAATGTTGAAAAACTTCCCACAAACTAACTGCTTCATGAGCTGGATTTGATGGTCCAATCTACGGAAACAAGGAGTTTCGAAACCAGTAATCGCGACATGGAGAAATGTTTCACCAGCATTGTTTCTTAAACAGACCAATGAGGGCAATGCAACAATTAAAGCTTCAACAACAGCTAATTGGCCTCTAGAAGCAGCAATATGTAATGCCGTGTTGCCTTGATTGTCTGTGGAGTTGATAATATCAAAACATTTTGTAAGATGTTTGACAACCTGCATACATGAACAGACTGAATTAAGGCACTAAGAAAATATTAACCTAACTGCTAACATTAATATTAGCTCTTTCAAATACACAAGATTTCCTGATCACATCAATTACAACATCAAAGCTTGTTCTGAAGGTATTCTTCCAACATGAGAAACACAGAAAAGAGAGGTAACACCAAATGAGAAGTAAACCATTTATTATTAGATGATAATACGATCCGAAAATTCAACTCATCCTTTTACTGTTTTAACGACGTAGGTAGACCCTGACCAAAAGCAAACATCAGTTTAAAGAAAAGTTAATTTGCTCACCACATAGAAACCTGAAACACTCTTAAATTGCAAGTCAATTACACAATTGATCATATCAGTTTGATATATCGCGTCTTGAATTGGAAATCACAAGCTAGGGAACTCTGATACACAGATTTCTGAACAGGAGTACTTTCTAAAGTAGACATATTAACTAATCAAGACTCTATGAAGCAGTAAGGCAAAACAGATGATTGTCAAAGTTCTACAACACTCTACGAACATACAGTATAACATTATAAGAATAGTGTTCTCATTTCAAAGCCTCAAATTAAGAATCACTCGATAAAGCGGCTAGAACAAGAGCTTCATACAATCAATGGTAAAGAATTGTTAGCTGAGAAAGAGAAGTGCTGAGTTTAGTTGGCATGCAGACCACCAAATTTAGTAGTTTTGTACTAAGCAGTTATTTTCTCATACATATAATGCAAAATGCTGAAATTAGTACACAACCAAAGCAAGTCATACCTCAACTTGGCCCTTTCCAGCAGCTGCATGCAAAGGCGTCGCGCCCTGAATATCTCTATAAGTCAAAATATCATCACAACAATCAGCAAGAAGCTCCTTTAGTACCTGCAAATTACCTCCTCTAGCAGCTGCATGAATTCCTCTATTCATCATCTCCCATTTATAAGCAGATGGAACCTCACCACTATGTTTATTATCCAATTCTCCACCATCACGCGCCAAAAACCTTGGTGATACAGCAAAATCAAACAAAACCCTAAAAAGATCACAACTTTTACTCCTAGCAGCAGCATATAATATATCAGTAACACCATATTCCCCTTCTCCAAAAACCAAAAGTGAGTTCCTTTCTAACAATTCTTGAACAAAACCCAAGTCTCCAGCAGAGGCAGCAGTATATAAAAGCCATCCACCATATCCAGCTTTAAGCAGGGAATTTTTCCCTTTCTTAGTATCACATTCAAGCATCAATTTTCTTGCAACTTGTGACCGGCATCTAGCCACATCATCAAACTGTTCTTCATCATCCCAAACAGATTCAAGCCTTCTTATCCTACGTAGCGAAGTGAGCTTAATAAGGTGATTACCATCTAATCTAAGAAGTTCGCGGACCAAATCATAATGACCATTAGCAGCTGCATAATCAATTGGTGAAGCATACCACCATTGGTCCCCTGTACTCTCCCAACGAAGAGGAAAATATGTTGGAGGCATTTTAAACAAACTGTTTTTCAATATACAGAGAGGACTTGAGCCACAAAGATTGAATTTTTCTAACTGAAAAATGTCCAAGATTGCTCTCCTCAACAGCTTCAAGAGGGAATATTAAAGATTCTGCAACAAGAAAACTAACAGTTAACTATCAGGAATGAATGACATAAAGGAATTTGACCCACAAAGCAACAATTATCAGTAAGACCCTACTAATATACAAGCAATAAACATGTATTCAAGAAGAGACCCAATGGAGTAAATGAGTTATCTTTAAGCTTAGAGTACACACAATGATCAAATAATTGGTTACAAAATAGTTGAACTACCTCCAAGTATATGAATACTAACTAAAATATCAAGAAAATGGTACAAAAATGTGAAGAATGACAGGAGAAACACATGGAGAAAGAATCATTTAGTTATAAAAAAGAGAAGACAAAAACCAGAAAAGGTTTGATATATGAGAGAGAAGATAGATTGAGACCATCATTAGTTAGTCCTGTAAAAATTGATGTGTACTCTCCCACTAAGAAATATTCAGAGGTAATTTCTCACATAATTAAGAGAATAAAATCCATGGAAAGAATGAACACAGTTATTGGAAGTGCAACAGTAAATACGTACCAATTCATGAAAAGGAGGAGAGATTCTCATAGAAATATGGAATATGGAAGTGCACGCGAATGCAAGAATTAGGCGAAGGAAAGGTATTTATCTAGGCCAAGTTTTGTATCTAATCAAATAATTTATATTAAAGGTCTTAAATAAAATTATTTACTGATATATTTTATATTTATTAATATGATACAATATTGAATGCTATAGATCTTTTTTAATTGAGTGAATATCAATGGTCACTCTGAGGGGTTGTTTGGTACGAACACAATTAATGCAGGGATTAGTAATGCAGAGATTAGTAAAGTAGGTATTAATAATGCAGGGATTGTAGTGCTGAGATTATTTTTTATCAAGTGTTTGGTTCATTGTATTAAAAATTAGCTATGCAATGTACAATCTAAGCTTGTGTTTGGTTTAGAACTGTACAAAATCTTCTTTACAATTATACCCTTGAATATTCTTCTTTCTGTATATAAAGAAATTTAGAAAAAGGGTTTGAGGGGCGGTTTAGTAATTTTAGGGTCTTATCCAGATATAGTTAATGCAGGGATTCGTAATCTCTTGGTTTCCGTGGTATTAGCTAAGTCCTCCTATGAGGTATAAGTAATCCATATATTAGGTATGCATAAATTGAATTGAGCAACCAAATATTATATTAGATTGATTAAATTTTTATACAAGAATTATTTTATTTAGTACAGACTACCAAACGACCCGAGTAGAAAGGCTGTCAATTCAGAAGTGAAAGAAAGCGCGCCAAAACTGAATTCGCGGAACTATGGTAAATTGGTAACTAATATTTACCAATCATGCCCCTTTTTTAACTTCTTTTGTTCATGTCATTTTATGAAAAGCAGAATTAGTGCATGTAATTAGTAGTATTAATGAAGTTGAGAAAATCTCAAAGATTTCTTTCCAAATCTGCATTTTCACTGATCCCCTTTATGTATGATTATAAATATCACAATATTTTCATTATTCGTCTGTTTTATTGAGATCAATTTCAAAAAAAAGTATTTATGTATAAAATACATCAAAAAAGAATTTGTGGCATTAATTGCTGGAGGATCTATATTTTGTAATAACAACCTTCCTTGAAATTTTCTTTATGTCATTTTGTTGAATTTACTTAGATTATTTCGGAGATTTTTCATTTGGTCATCTTTCATCTTTTACGGTTCGTTTGGTAGACTGTACTAAATAAAATAATTTCTGTATAAAAATTTAATCCGTCCAATATAATATTTTGGTTGCTCAATTCAATTTATGTATACCTAATATATGGATTACTTATACCTCATAGGAGGGCTTAGCTAATACCAAGGAAACTAAGGGATTACTTATATCAAGTTTAACTATACCTGGATAAGACCCTAAAATTACTAAACCGCCCCTCAAACCCTTTTCTTAAATTTCTTTATATACAGAAAGAAGAATATTCAAGGCTATAATTGTACAGAAGATTTTGTACAGTTTTAAACCAAACACAAACTTAAATTATACATTGTATAGTTAATTTTTAATACAATGAATCAAACACTTGATAAAAAATAATCCCAACACTACAATCTATGCATTACTAATACCTACATTATTAATCCCTGCATTATTTGTGTTAATAAAAAACCAAACCTTGGGTCAATTTATTTGATTACTAGACACCAGGTGACCAGTGAGCGCCTAACAAAAAGTAGTTTTCCTTTGCATAGAAAGTCATTTGACATGACTAATGTAGTAATTAGGTTCTCTTTTACTTTTCAGTTTTCATAGGGGCAATTACACTTGTGAAATTAACAGGAATTCGTAACCTAAGATAGGTTTTTAGCTAACGACGACAGTAAAAATTGTTGCATAAACTTTTACAGCAATTAGTTACTTGCAACTCTATTCATAGACACTAACGATTTAGCAACAAGTTAGAGCTAGAGTAGAGAATGAACTCCAAATCGGCTCATATCAAAACAACTTCGATTGACCTTAAATTTTACACATATTATAATGAACCTATTCAAACTTTCGAAAACGACCCCTTGATCGTAATTGCGAACCATTCCCTCCCCAGTACTACTTCTACTACTTCGCAAATGCAATATTTAGGAACCTCATTAGTTCTTACCCAAAGTCAGAGACTTGAAACTACCAAATACGACATAATGGACCACCAATTGCTGTTCCAAAACCTAATCAACACTCTAAAAGAAGAGATTGCCCATGTGAAAAAGCAGCTTTTAATTTAGCTTTTCCTCAAACTAAAAGGAGTATTGATCAAAAGTAAAGAGATATACTCCTATTTGGTTCTACTTGTAGCTTTTTAGCAGCAATAATAATGCATGTGAGATTGCCCAAATTTTAGCTCAGTGCTTATACTACCTTTTCCACTGTCACATTCTCACAAGTCCTGTTTCTTCCCCCCCCC